>CAJHQP010012983.1:0-10447 GCA_905132765.1 Moricandia arvensis | reverse complement strand
CTAATCTATTAAAATAGGAATACAAATAGGAAATACCCCTTAGTTTTCCACAAAAATTACAATTCTCTGCCATTGGTATTATCCCTACATCCAAACACAAATTAAATCACCTCTTATATGACATATGCTCACAATAAACTTATTACTAATTTGTTTAACCCAAATAATTATATTTTGTATATTTGTAACCATAAAATAAGTTTTATTATTTCTTTTCACCAGAGTCTATATCATTGCATCAAAACCATCTTTAAAATTATTTAACTGAAAAATTGAATTAAATGTCAAAAATATATATCTTATATTCTAAAATAAATCTTTTTTACTTATATTCTAAACATAATCTTAAGTACAATTTGCACTTAACTCTAACTTTTTTTAATATTTATCATTGAAAGCCACTAGACTTAAACACAATCGTTTAATAACTTAACAACCCTGCCCAAATTTTTTTTACAAAACCAAGTGCACCTAAACTCACGTGTGTTGTTATTGAATATGCCTCAGTTTAAAATTATTCTGCAGAAATCAAACAAATGTGATTCAATACCAAATATGACACGGTCTACAAGATCAAACCAATAATTTAAAGTTTGGTTCACCACATAAAAAAACAATTTGTGTAAATACTTAACCACTTGATTTCGATCCAATATATATCATAATTAAAAAATCATTATCAATGAAATGGTTTAGCAAACATGTCATTTATACACAAATAATAGGTTATCTTCAAACCATGTCTAATACATAAATTAATATTATAAAAGAAATAATTATAAGATAGACTATTATTTGTTAATCCACCGTTTAAATTTTGTTTCAAATTTTTAATTTAACCCACCTATATTTCGTATGTATACGATATTATTTTGCAATATATAAATATATTTAAATTATACATTATAAACAAACTAAACATTTTTGGGTTATCCAAAATCTTCTATATCTTATAAAAACATCCTAAAATATAGACAACCAATTATTTTTTCTAAGTTATCCATATTTGACAAATATTCATAATCTTTTTCTGTTATCACTAATTATAATGAATATGTATTCTATAAATGACAAACGTTATATCCATACTTTGCTCATGCGATCTTAGCAATTAATTAACCACATATATATATTAGCTAAAATTTACAAATATGTGCTATTAATTGTATTTATTTAAAAAAGAAATAATCTATTATACATGTCTCTCAAATCTAGCCATTATACTATTAACTTATGTATTAGTACAAATCATGGACACATTATACTTAAAAGGGCCTGTCTAGAATGACGATACATATTATCGTAAAAAGAATAATAATTTAAAATGCTTACCATTAGCTAACTTATTTGTTAAAAAGTAATCAACAAGAAAGAAGATGTGAGAAGTTGTAACACCGACAAAAAGTTACAAACAAACAAAAAATTAGGTATAATTTCCTTAAAAAAATATGTTTTGCCAATAATATTTGGGTTTCTACAAAATTTAGTTATTATTCTGGCGCATCTTTGTTACAATTTTTTATCATAATTACTCATTCAATTTATCTGTATGAGGTGGGTTTTAGTAAAATTATTAATATCATAGCTATTTTGTATGTGTATATAGATTTTAAAAATAACAAAACAATGAAAATATATTATAAAATATATTTTGGATTATAACAGATTGAAGGAAGTAACTGTTTTTAAGCAAAAATACCTCCAACCAAAACATATTATAGTTTTAATATCTTCATAAATTTAACATATATATAGATTTCATAATAACAATGTGTAAATATTGTTGTACATTATTGTTTATATAACTAAAATTTATATTTAAAATATTTAATTTTATATTGCAAATAATTTGTGGAACTTAGTGTCAACGTATTTATATTAGATTAATTATACCAAAAACATATCCATAAATTGATTCTAATTTATATACAAATATTTATATTATAAAACGATATAATTATATAATGGTGACATGAAAAAACAATATCAACATTTAACAAAAAGTGAAAACCATAATCCGCGTGGATTCACATATCAATATCTAGACTTCGATTAACTTAATACTTATCTCTACCTATGGAGGATAATATCATGATTTTGTTATTACAATTTATTAAATATATAATTAACTTTCAGTGTAAAAAAAATATAAACTATACATTACTTGTTGTATAAACTTAATTTTTTTCTTAGTTATTTTAAAATTTATAATATATTTTCTTAAAATAAACTCCACTTTCAGGTCATGCACATGTTTTATATTTTTTTATTTTAATTTTAAAAATCATTTATGTAATGTTTTACTTGTAAAAATACATATATATACACACATATTTGGATTTAAATTCAATTTTTTTTTAAATATGTAAAAGCAGTGTATTAATACATAGTTACAGCTTTTTTATTACATAATAACTGATCCAACATATATCCATAAAAAATATATAACATAATATAATAATGAAAAAATAATTTTAACAAATTGCTAAAGTAACACAAAATGAAAACGCTAAAATAAAATAAATTGATGTGTTTTGAAATGTTTATAAGTATATCAAAAACAAACACCCGCGTGGGCGCGCGGATCCGATCCTAGTTTATCATAAAGAGGAGTTAACCTAATGGATTATAGTCTTTAAACAGGCTTTTACTTTTTAAAACCGGAAAATTGCATTTTAAATCATAATTGTAAAAATGTAACACTTTAAAATCAGCGCTAAAACTCACAATTTAAATCATCAAACTAATTATATTAACACATTAAATCTTGAAATAAATTTTACTTTATCCAACCAATATTGTTTAGTAATTATTATTTAAAAATAATAATTAATGAATAAAAACAGTTAAAGTGATAAAAATTCAGAATTAGTTACAAATAAGAAGTAAATTCATAAACAAATCAAAAATCAAAATAATACATAATCGATTCTGATCATTTAAAATAAATAATTAAAATTCAAAAAATTAAAGTAATAAATATATTTGTACATTTTTTGGTCGAAAATATATTTAACATACGCTAGTAAAAGTTTTCGATATATTTATCATTATGTGATGTGATTGTTTTCCGTATATTAACAACAAATTTTACATAGACCCTTTGATGGTGATAGATTTTGACATAGAGAATAATATGTCAAACTACCATCAAGAATGATATGTCGCAAATCATCACCAACAATAAAACTATCAACATCAATAATATTATCATATATCGGAAATTGTCACCACGATAGATCGAGAAGCTATCAGCATCACTAATAAGTTTGGACTGGTAACTAATTTCCAGAAAAAAGGCATTACAAAACTCGAATGCTAGAGTTACTGCAAAATCCAATCAAAGCCATTGATTGTATATACCACCACAAATGAAGACCCCTCAGGTATATCCCTCAGGACCCATCACTCTCCTCATTTTTCCAGGAGGTGATAGCACGGCAGGGCTGTTTCCGTGTTGGTTGTTTTGCTCAGAGGCCTTTGGTTCAAGGGCGTCTCCTTTCGAAGCCGGAATCTGAAGCTTCCCTGGCTCAGTTGGTGATGGAGAAGACGAGAAATACCTGACCAAATAAAAATGATGATATCAGAGATGAAATTGATATTATTCTCCTGTACGATCTTTTCAAAGACAACCTGTGGTCCAAAGCTTGCTGTATGGTGATCCGTTGTCGTGGGTCGTAGATGAACATTTTGGAGAGAAGATCCAAAGCGTCATCGCTTGCCATAGGGAAAATGGTACGTAACGGTGGAGCTGGTGTGTAGGAGAACTCCATGTACTCTGGGAGATAGATCATGTCAGACCATTGGGATTGTGTTGGAGTTCCAAAAGCTTGAAAGATCTTTCCCAGTTGATCTATCTCAGTAGAACCCTGAAGAAAGCAAAGCAATGAAGGTATATATTGAAGAGCACAGATCACTTGAGACATAAAGTATAGAACATTACGGGTAGAAAGGGTCTACGAAGTAATAGCTCAGCAAAGATACAGCCTGCAGCCCAGACATCAACTCCTGCTCCATACTGTCTACTCCCAAACAGCAACTCAGGAGCTCTGTACCAAGTAGCAAATACCTGTTTCAATAAGTACATTATTTTGTTTAGGAGTCTTCTATACAAGCCAAATGATATATATATATACACAACCACTCAATCTCAGCCTTTTTCTGGAGTAAAAAATGTCAATACGTCCATAAGGCAAAAAAAGGTATCTAGTGACTGGTAACTACCAATCTTTCACCTCACCAAAACCGCAAAAAAATAAATATGCGTGAACCGGAATAAAAAACATATGATGTCTTCTCAATGCTCTATATCAAGTATCTGTAATTCCCAACAAAGCTTTCAATAAATAATCACGAGGTACCAACATACTATTAATAATCTAGCTGCCAGTTCAGACCAACAATATCCTAGTCTACAAAATCTTCAAGACCAATAATATCCAAGTCTATAAAATGACAATAAAATAACAATAAAATAACAAAACAGTATGTAAGTTTGAACAACCAATCTTTCACACCTCACCAAAACCGAACAACATAAACGGGAATCAAATACTCATCATGTCTGCTCAACACTCTGTATCAAGCCTTCATTTTTACCACAACATTCCAATAGATCATCATGAGGTGCCAAAGATATATACTATTCAACTCCTAGACTAATCAAGCTGCCAATTAAAACACAAAAACACTGAGCTTAGTATCAAATACCTGATGAGTAAACCTCCGATTTGGACTCCCAAACACTCTGGCCAAACCAAAATCAGCTAACTTCAACAGACCATTCTCTCCAATCAGTAGATTATTAGGCTTCATATCCCTAAAACAACGGCGAAAACAAATCAACAATCTCTAAAAACACAGAAGAAAGAAAGAGCTGTTTATGGTTTACCTATGCAAAACCCATTTCTTGTGACAGTAAGCTAAACCTTTGAGTGTCATCAACATATAAGACTTGATATCACCAGGAGAAAGGAAGATGTTACGGTCACGAATCACAGCTTCTAAATCCGTTTGCATATACTCGAAGACGAGATGCAAGCTTCCATCGTGAGGAAACGCGTCGATGAGGTCGACGATGTGTGGATGGTTCAGCTCTTTTAAGAGCTTGATCTCTCTAAGGGCTGTGAAATTGACGCCTTCTTTCTGGTTTCCTAACCTAATCTTCTTCACTGCTACTGTCTTACCAGTCTATAAAGAAAAAAAAACGAAGGTTTGTAAATCAAACAATGAATAAGGAATTGGATGTGATTGATTGAGATTGACCTTGGTGTCGGTGGCTTTGTAAACGACACCGTATGTTCCTTCTCCGAGCACTTGGCGTCTTAGGTATCGATCTACGGGTTGGTTTCCGCCGGATTTCGACATCGGCTTTGTGTTTTTTCTACTGTTAACACTACGAGGAAGGGGGAAGACAAGGGCTAGTTAAGTAAGCACTTTGATTCGTTGGTCTTTATTTACAGTTTTATCCTTATGTTTTAGTACTTTATGAAACGCACCTCGTGGTTTTGATACTATCAGAAACAACCCGTATGACATTTGGATAATTCCTATAATGAAAAACTAAAAGCCCAAGACAAAGCGGGTAGTTGCCAACATTGTGAATGTTCAAAACACTTAACGTTATCTTTGATTTGGGAGGAACTTATTGTTTGCTTCGATTAAATCTTTGCCCACAAACATACAAGTTAAGGAACACTTCTCTAAAGCCATCTACAAACACGACCAAAACTTCTAGATTGATTTAACAAAATGAAAAGATCTTGGAGACAGGGAGATGATAGCTCTCATCTCCGTTTTTTCTTTTCCAACTAGACCTTGGCATATAAGGAAGAATCATGATTCATGGGGTATCGGTGGCTGATCAGGCAAAAGTTGAGCTTCAACAACCTTGTCATCAGGTTGTTGTTCATCAGATTGTTCAGTAGGAGGAGGAGGATCTGCAGCCAGCAGTCTGCTCGTCTTCTGGATGAAAATTATAGGGAATTTAGTGACTCTAGGTTTGTCCGAGAGTATGTTCCTCTGGACTTTATCGAGCAAAACCTTAGTTGGAGGCTCTTCCCTGTGTTGCTCATCTTCATAGTCATTGTTCACGTATATCCAACTCTCAAGAATTCTTGACCCATGTACGAACATGTCAACAGTAGTACAGTGACACCAATGATGTCTTCCTCTCGGATCTTTGATGGATCTGGAGGATCAGCCAGTAAAGTAAAGTTAGATCAAGACTCTGTTGCTATTGAAGTGAGGGATCGTAAGAAAGAATGCATATGTGTTTAACCTGCAAAAGAAAGCGGTAGTTGCCAACATTAACAGGGCCCACAAGCACACTCTCAAGAGTCTGATCATAAGTCTCATCTTCTGCTGAGCCTACGTAGACAAGTTTCCATTCCAAATCTGTACTAAAAGCAAAGCTCGGGTCAAAGTTTAAAGAATCGTTTTTCTTTATTTTGATGGCTAGCTTCTACGATGATATTGTAAGAAGATAACAGAAACATAGATTATCAAGTTATGGTGTATTCCAGGCAAATCCAAGATCCACAAAAACTAATAGATGTATATGTTTTTATCAGTGTTCAGTGCCAAAAGATCAAACATATTTTACAAATCAATGCCTCCAAAATTATGACTATAAGAAACCATTTTTTTCTAGGTAAAACATTCGCCCTGAGAACATCTATTGGGGAAAAAACAGCAGCCTCAAAGGAACAAGTAACTATCCAAGAAACTCAACACTAAGTTAAAAGTTTGTAGCATCATTACAATGAATATTATCTACATATGACTCTTCATGCGTAAAATTACTCCTTGAGTCGCTATTTGACATCAAACCGTAAAGAGAGCATGATTATCTTCAATGGAAGCAGTGGATAACATCAAATAATATGAATAAAATAATGCCAGAAGGTCATACATCAATACAGCTCTCTTTAGAAACCGTTTTCTTATCAAATCAAATTAATCAGTAGAACGAATCCAATAGAAGAGAGGGGGAGGGGGGAGAAAGTGGAAAATACCGTCTTGGAGAGAAGTCAAGCACTCGTAGGAAATCTCAAACTGAAATGGGCTCACAAAAGGCGCTGGATTATCCAATACGCTCACGTTCGTGATGTTGATAGCACTCATTTATCCTCCTCAAAATCTAGAAAGCTTTTCTTCTTTATTCGAAGAATTGAACCCTAAGGGAAGTAAGATGCTCAGATGGAAAGAAACTCACAAATCATGCAGATATAAAGGCTGAAGCAGTACGTTTCTTCTCAGAATTTCTGAATAAGGAGCCACTTAGCTATCAAGGTGCATCGATTGAAGAGCTTCAGGGCATTCTTGATTTTCAATGCACTATGGAGGATTGTAGGGTACTTGAGAATGAAGTAACAGAGGATGAAATTCGTAAGGTATTATTCTCAATGCCTTCAAATAAGTCTCCTGGCCCGGATGGATACCCTTGTGAATTTTCAAACTGCTTGGCCAATAATAGCCCATGATTTCGTTGTTGCCATTCAATCAGTCTTTAGATATGGTTTTCTCCCAAAAGGTGTAAACTCAACAATATTAGCCTTAATCCCAAAGAAGACTGAGTCTATGGAGATGAGAGATTATAGACCTATTGCGTGCTGTAACGTGTTGTATAAGGTGGGTGTCAAGATTCTAGCAAATAGGCTAAAGGTGATTCTTCCTCGGATTGTAACAGAAAATCAGTCGGCGTTTGTGAGAGGAAGACTTTTGATGGAGAATGTACTATTGGCTTCTGAATTGGTAAAGGATTACCATAAGGATTCTGTCACACCTAGAGGGGTAATGAAAATAGATATTTCCAAGGCCTTTGATTCGGTTCAATGGTTATTTGTACTGAAGATTTTGGAGGCAATGGGGTTTCCAGAGAAATTCATTCACTGGATAAGGTTGTGCATATCTACTCCTTCCTTTTCAGTACAAGTAAATGGTGAGTTAGCAGGCTATTTCCAGAGCGCAAGAGGGCTTCGTCAAGGATGCTCATTATCTCCTTATCTGTTTGTGCTGTGTATGAATGTTTTATCTCATAAAATTGACAGAGCAGCCAAGGAGAAGAGATTCAAATTCCACCCTCGATGTCAGGCAATTTCTCTTACTCATCTCTGTTTCGCAGATGACTTAATGGTTTTTGTAGAAGGATCAAAGGGATCAATAGAAGGAGCTCTTGAGGTATTTGAAAGTTTTGCAAGTTGGTCTGGTTTGAGCATCAGCATTGAGAAATCCACATTATATGTAGCTGGAGTATCAGAAGATGAGACAAGGAAAATACTCAGAAACTTTCCTTTTGCAAAGGGAGATTTACCTGTTAGATACTTAGGATTGCCATTGTTGACGCAGGCTATGGAAGACACGACTACTTACCTCTGGTAGAGAGAATAAGAAGTAGAATAAGCACTTGGACAAGCAGGTTCTTATCTTATGCAGGAAGGCTGCAGTTGATAAAGTCTGTCCTGATGAGCATTGTAAACTTCTGGCAGGAGTGTATCGTTTGCCAAGTAGATGTCTAAAAGAAATTGAACAACTTTGTTCTCATTTCTTTGGACTGGTCCGGATCTAAAGTCCACGGGGGTAAAAGTTGCTTGGAAAGACGTTTGTAAGGAGAAACAAGAGGTGGTTTGGGATTAGATCTTTAAAAGAGTAAATCTGGTGTATGGCTTGAAGTTAATATGGAGAATGCTCTCTGGGAAATCTCTGTGGGGCAGTTGGATTCGAACATACTTGCTGAAAAAGAGAAGTTTTTGGGAGATAAATAAGAAAACCCAGCTGGGGTGTTGGATGTGGAAAAAGATGTTAAAGTTAAGAGAAATTGCTAAGGCTTTTCATAAAAAGGAGTTAGGCGGATGGTCGAAACACTTCCTTCTGGTTTGACAATTGGTCTGATAAAGGTGTTTTATTTGACCTTTTGGGTGAGAGAGGAATCATAGACATGGGCATTAGTAGAGAAGCTACAGTTGAAAATGCAGTTTTGAATACAAGAAGAAGAAGAAGGCACAGAACCAGGCTATTAAATGATATTGAAGCTGAGCTAATCAACATAAAGGAGCATTTAACTGAAGGAGCTGAGGATGTGAATTTATGGAAGAGAGAAGCAGGATATAAGGAAGTCTTTCTAACCCATGAAACTTGGACTCTATTGAGGCCGAACACTGTCTATTGTGAATGGGCAAAAGGTGTATGGTTTTCACAAGCAACTCCAAAGTTCTCATTTGTTGCTTGGTTAGCTATGTTGGACAGACTATCTACAATGGATAGGATGGCGAAATGGAGTCGGGGTATTGATACTACTTGTGTGCTGTGTAAAGCTGTCTCAGAATCAAGAGATCATCTATTTTTTGAGTGTGAGTACTCAACACAAATATGGGAATATTTGGCCAAAGGGATCCTGGGAAAATGACTTCACAAATAGATGGTCGAGTATTAAGAGATTACTCACTGCGGAGAATATGGAGAGAAAGAAGATTTTCTGTCTCAGATACGTTTTTCAGAGCAGCATTTATGTGATTTGGAGAGAAAGAAATAAGATTAAACATGAGGAGAAGCCTTTACATATCAATGCTATAAAGAGGATGTTGGATAAAGGGGTTAGGAACAAACTGAGTTTGTTGCAGGGGAAGGACAGGAAGAACTTCATAGGAGGTTTTACAATATTGGTTTGCAACTAGAATGTAAATGGTTCCAAAGTTGAGTAACCTTTCTTTAGTAGTAAGTCTTGTATAGGAGAAGGTTGCACTTGATGTAAGAAGGGTTTTTGATGAATAATTTAACATTCATTCAAAAAAAAAAAAAAAAAAAAAAAAAAAAGAATTGAACCCTAGATTCCAATCAAACAATTCATTCAAACTCCTGAGAAGCTTTATTTGACTTCTTTTATTTGGCACTCTTCGTGAATCGGAAGAAGAACTTAACGAAGACTGAAGAGAAGGAAGTTACGGTTTTCCCAGGAATCGATCAATGAGAAACCTCAAGAGGTGGTGGGGCGAGTTGATTAAGGAAAACGGATTCAGTTTTTATGAGTGTGTTCTTCATATAACCGGTTGCTGTAGAGGAGCTGACCGGCTATCACCGGTTATCTGAATTGGCGGGAGGTGTGTACTACGGGAGGAGGGAAAATGAAAAAAAAGGTTTGAAACTCTCACCGTTGTTTCAAATGACTCCTCCCTATATTCAATTAGGGGTGGGGCACAAGCCAAGTACTTGCCATTTTTGGCGTACTTGGTACTTGGCTTGACTTGTTCGAGTAATGAAATTTAGACTTGTACTTGGTTTACTAAAAACGAGTACTTGCACTTTCAAGTACTTGCTAAAATTTAAATATACTTGCAAATACTTGCAAGTACTTACCATGTTTTACTATTTGCTATTTCTAAATTAGTTTATAAATTATCGATAAGTTATTTAATATTTTATCTACTTAAACCGTGCATATGAGTTTAAG
>CAJHQP010012982.1:0-10448 GCA_905132765.1 Moricandia arvensis | reverse complement strand
ATGGGAGGTTGTGTGGAGCTTCTCAATCTTCAGTCTTCTTCATAATCCCTCACCACAACAGGCCTTCATTGCGACGGTGAGGGCTTTCATAGACACGGACAACCGAAGACTCTGCGCTGGTACCACACGCAACTCAGACTGCTTAGGACCCGGTTGGAATGATCCTCTTGTTGAATCCCTTGCAAGGCTTTGAAAATGACAATGGATCTTTGTATATCAGTATTCCTCCCTTCAAAGCTTACTCTGAGCACTTTGAGTTGGGAGGAGCGTAGGAGCTGGTTGCAGATGAGTATATAGTGGATTCCATTGTCTGTTGTCCGAGGTAGCGATTCAGTCTTTTACAAGACTTGATGTCCTGGAGCCCCTGTGAGTTTTTGGCTCTCTTCGCTTATACCAAGAACAAGACGTGGTGTTTCAATCACCTTAAGAGCCCTCACAAGGACTTAGGTTCTTCTTTGCGTATAGATTATTTCACACCCTAGAACTTCCTACGTACGATCTTTGGGACTAACACTTCCAAGGTGGTATCATCATCATAGGCCTCAACCCACTCATGTGAAATACTCACTTACGTGCGGACACTCGGAGCACCTTCCTGGTAGTTTGGGGACTCCGATCCGTGCCATTGTCGATGAATATGTATTATTTGTATCTTTAGTCAAATTTTTCTTGTCTTACTATTGGGCTTTTGCTCCACTCGTTGTATCTCTACTTTTCTATTGTAGTTTACTAACATCACCAGACGGCACTCAATGCATTAGATATCCATTTTCGTGCCCTTAATTACCTTTAATGACTCACACCTTCACCTCTGTTATTTTTTGATTTCACTCTTAATGCCTCTTAATCTCAATTCACTAGGGAGGCAATCCTTTGAAGCGCATCAACCAAACACCACTTAAGCAAACTAAATTCTCTAGATGCAATGCATAAGACTGAATACAGCAATTGCGGCAGACTAGGCTCGATTTAAAATGCACCATATATAAACATGCACAATGATAGATATGCCACAACTGCAACAGATACTAATTACGCATATAGCTTGAATCAGAGACATACAACCAGTAGCCTGGACATGCTTCTAACATGCTACTAGAACACCAGACGGATTAGCGAGACAATAACAAGCAAGATACAGGACTCGGACAGACCAGAACCTATACGTTTATGCAACTGTACAAAGATCACTCAAGATGCTATGATGCAGACAGACTTTGGTGGACAGCGACATCGTAGTGAATGTATCAGTTTCAATCCGAATGATACTAGCACTATATGGATATCTCTAAAAAACCTCGATCATCAATGCAGAACACATAGCATATTAAGGAGTCAATGGTTTCTCATCAAGACCATAGTTCAAGTTAGTTTATGTTAGTGTGTTAGGATATCTATCTTGGCAGTTGATTAGAAGAAGAGATGAGAAGAGGTTTGGGTCTACCTGTCCGTAAAGGCCTTACAGGCCGTACAAGGCGTACATGCCGTACAAGGTCGACCAAAAGCATCTCGACCAAGTTTTACCATTCGGGTAAAACCAAAGTCACCCGGGCTGCTTTACTTGGAGAGGTAACCTTATCCAACCGTTGGAAGGGAAGAAGAGAGCCGCGTGGGACAGGCTGTCAAGTGCTGGAAGGATCAGCATCTTGTCAAAGATGCTGATGCCATTTACTTGGCCATGAAGCTCTCTTTTCAAATTAGGCGCGCCTGGATTGATCTTGGCCACTCCTTTCCTTCCTTGCTTTACGAAAACCCTTGTAGTCCCTCTCTATATATTGTAACCCCTTGAGGATGAATAAAATATACAGTTCTCTCTAATATATTCGAGTCTTCAAACATGTTCTTCACAGTCTCTTAATCTCTCTTTGTTCTTAGTCTAAATCGAGTTTCCTTGTTTCTAATATGTTCTTAGTCTCATTATTCTTCCCTATTTCTTCTTCAATATCAAAAGATCTCAGTTTAGACACACTTCTAAATCCTACTTGATATCTCTAATTGATTAACTATGTAATTAACATCCAAGCAACACTGAACCGGATTGAATCACTACTAGATGCTTATGAATGTAAAACAGTCTAACAATTCCCATGATGCAAGTATCCGAGACATTCTACTCAGTTCTACAACACATTCATGGCAATTTGGAGTTATGAAAATGCACAAGACAATACTAAACGACCACACTGATGCTTATGCAAGATAGACAACCAACACAATGATGTAAGAGCTTAGACAATCTTCTAAATGCTTCAAGACATTTATGATGAAAGAAAAACTATGGCAGAAGCAATCAGATCACAAAACACTGCAATAAACAAGCAGGAGGTCCTGGACCAACACTACTCAATGCATAACAAAGTATAAACTCCTATAAGGGATAGGAGATTTGCATACAGTTAAGGAATCCGAGCTGACTCCTTAAACCTCCATGGACACACTCCAATGTTTCTTGTTGGGTTTAACCCAACTCTTCTCTGGTCATTACTCCTTAGCAGGTAGCTTCATGACCCAGTTAGGGACCAACACCTCCATCCTCTCTGGACTTGATGTTTAACTCCTACTGCACCCTTCCTTAGTCATTACTGCTCAACCAGCAGTCTCATGACTCGTCTAAACAAGGAGCACCTCCATCCTCTTTTGGATTTGATGCTTAACCCCCATCAAATCACCAGTGCCTTTGGTCACCAGTCTTCCATGGACTTAAGTGATGACCACACCTACTTGTGTGCCTCTTGAACTAGCAGCACACTGCTTCCACAGCAGTGTCTTAACGCCACAATTTCTACACACAAGTAAACTCTCCATTGCTTCTCAATGGGAAACGCCTTTTCTTACTTGGTTTGGTTAGACACTGAACACTTCTTATGTCCCTGTACAGCACTCAAACTCAAAAATAGATTAGGGCCACAAATGCATTGGGATCAATCCTTGACTAGCCATCAAGTTTGATCACCAATGTCTCAAGCTTTGCAATAGATTAAACCAGACATTATCAAGTTTTAATCTTGTCAAGAAACCTTTATAAGCACAAGCAAGATCATATCAGATTCAAGACAAGCTACTTAGGAATTTTACACACACCTCCTTAATCTGAATCTGACTTATATCTAGATGCATCAATATAAGGCAGTAAACAGTTCAGTGAATGATGACAGAACACACCTTAACAAGTTCTAAACAGACATGAATGCAATCACTGGAGCAGATACACTATCTAGCACCCTAATACACGTTTAAGCAGTGAACAAGTAATGGCCTTTAACATCAAAATGAAAGTTTGATAAAGAAGAAGAGACGCGGCGAGAGAGACTTGAAACCATTAAGAGAGACTAAGAAAGACTAAGAGAAAAGTCTAAATGATTTCGTTGATTAATAATGAACCAGGGTTTACAAATATATAGAGGAAGGAAGATAAGCTTTACAACGGATAGATGATAAGGTTTAGGATAAGCTTATCCGGTAAGCATGTGTAGTCAAAGGTTTAGGCGCGCCCATTTGAAAACTTGTGGCCGAAAAGCTTCACACGAAAGATACCTTTGGCATCTTGACCAGATGCTCTTCCAGGCGTTATCCAGCCTGTCAACGCGCGTTCCTTATCCCTTCAGTCAAGCTTGATCCTCTTGGAAACTAGTAAGAGTAACTCTTGGTCGAGTTACTCTTACCCGGGTAACTTCTCGTCTAAGGTAATCTGCCTTGCCTATGTGTACGGCTTGTACAGCCTGGTTGTACGGACTTGTACGGACATACCCAAATCCTTTCCTCTCCTCTTTATAAGCCTTCCTCTATCATTTCATAACCTCTGTTCAACACTCCCCCTCAAGCATGACCATGTGGAATAAGTCAAGCTTGGAATTCCATGAGATCTTCCTCATTAAAAACCTTGCCAAAGAAAACCCTCCTTAAGGATAAAACATCAACAAGGAAAAGAGTAAAGACCCATGGCGAGGGGATCAGTTCTTTCTAGTAAGATCCATGAGTCCAAGTCGAGTGTGGATGGACTCAATGGTCTTATGCCTAGCTACCTTGGTGAACACATCAGCTAGCTGATCTTCACTCCGGGTGTATCATGGCAAGATGTCTCTGGATACTATCATTTGCCTCACCTTATGGCAATCAACTTCAATATACTTTGTCCTCTCGTGAAACGCTGAGTTGGAGGCAATGTGTATAGCTGCTTGAATGTCACAATGCATGGTCATAGGTGTGGTTTGTTCAATCCCCAAGTGCTTCAGTATACCCTTTATCCAAACCAACTCGTTTGTAAGCTTCAACATGGCTCTATACTCAGCTTCAGCACTGGAACATGACACCACCTTTTGCTTCTTACTCTTCCAAGTAACCAGGTGGTGGGTACATATACACCTCATCTTCAAGTTCTCCTTGAAGAAAAGCATTCTTCACATCCATCTTCCATAGCCCCCATCTTAGATTAACAGCAACTGACAACACTATTCTGATGGTATGAAGCTTTGGAACCGGAGAAAATGTGTCTAAGTAGTCTTCACCATATGTTTGATGGAAACCCCTTGCAACAAGTCTGGTTTTCTACCTATCTATCTTCGCATTTGCAATATACTTGATGGTGAAGATCCACCTACTTGACTCTGCCTTCTTCCCTATTGGAAGTTCACTTTCATACCAAGTATCATTCTTGATCATGGAATTGTGATGTGATCATGGACCAGCTTACCAAAGAGGGTAAAGAAATCTTAGACGAGCCACATGATGCCACAATACACCAGCAGCCTGGTGATGATCCTTTGACCATTCCAGAAGGTCCCATGACCCGTTCCAGAGCCAAGAAACTCAAGGAAACTGTTGTAGGATTACTCACTTCACATCCACAACAAGAAGAAAGTCTTGGACAAGGTTTGATGGTCCGAGATATCTTGACCACCATTCAAGCTATCTCTACATAAAGCTTAGCAAGTGTTTAGGCAAGACATTTGGTGTGTGCTCTTTTCCTTGCGTTTGTTTTTTTCCCACGAGGTTTTCCGGAGGAAGGTTTTAACGAGGCCACGACTTGTCTTACAAATCACCTAGGCCCTATCTCGGCCCAAGACTACTAGAAGACTATCCATTTTATCTTATGTTATTTTTAAGACTATAGTTTTATGTTATATTTCCGAAACCCTAGAACTTGTTCTTTGGTTTCTTTTATTTAAGGGTTTCCGTAAACCCTATTGTACTCATGCAGTCTTTTATCAAAAACCCTATTTCTCTCTCTCTCTCTAGTTGGCGAGTTGAGGTGTTTCTGGTGTGTAATATCCAGAGTCTAAGGGTGTCTAAGTTTGTGTGTCATATCCAATTTAGTCATCTAGGAGTATCAAGAGATCATCCATCCCTCTCGTGTCACCATTCAATCCACAAACCTTGAAGAACTTGAGTCTCTGATTCGTTCCTGCAAGGATCTATCCTCCCATCAACCAAAGAAGCATCCTAGGGTCGTGTCATGTGGTATCAGAGCAACTTTGGATAGGGAATTTTCGTTTTCTCTTTAAATCTTTTTGTTTCAGCATCAAATATTCTTAATCATCTTGAACAAAAGTAGAAGTAGGTTTGTTTAGGGCTGCTCGAAAATTACTTAGAGTTTTAGCCAATTTTCTGCACTTTCCTTTTTGGTTTTAGGCGAAAGCCCTAGTTTTCTTTAAACCTAGCCGCCTAAAGAATACTTGCCGAGCAAGTAATTTTTTTGTGTTGAGTTTTTCTTTGTTTCTTCTCGTGTACTCCTAGAACTACTTACTGGCTTAATCTTTCTCTTGTCTCAGGTACCATGGCAGGAGATCAGAAAGGAGTCCTCACTAAGGATGAAAGGCAGTTACTTAAGGCTATGAATGCTCAGCTGCAGCAGAAGATGAAAGCCAGCCATGATAAATTTTGGCAGCAGTTTAGACAGGATCTCCAACAAGCTACTGGTCATAGTCTTGAGTCTAGAAGCAGTGAGAGGAGACTGAGACGTGGGAATGAAGGCAGAGGCAGTAGCAGCGACAAATATGCTGATCAAAAGATAACAATCCCTCCTTTCTATGGTGATGCTGATCCTGCTGCATATGGGGAGTGGGAAGAGAAGATGGAGTTGATTTTTAGTAGTCAACACTGTGCTGAAAAAAAGAAGGTTCAGATGACTACTGCTGAGTTTTGTGGTTATGCTTTGAGCTGGTGGAATCACTTGATAAGGTCCAGAAGACTTGATGGAAAAGAACCAGTGGAAACTTGGCATAAGCTGAGGACTTTGATGCAAAGAGAGTATGTTCCAAGACAGTACCACAAGGAAGTTCTTCGAAAGCAGCCTGATACAAAGCTATGTTCTTCAAACTCTCCTCAGAAACAACAAGACAGAATGAACTCAATTCCAGTTGGTTCATCAAGCAAAACGTCAACCTGTTCCATTGAAGATAGCATAAGGAAGGCAGTTTAACAAGATTTTAGGGATGTGGAGAAACAATTCAAACAGGCTAAGACTAAACCTCCATCCTTAGAAGTACAGAACCAAGCGTCATTCACTGCTGTCTCAGATCTCAAACTTGCAGAACCAGACTCAGCTGCACAATCAGATTTAACTGCACCAATTCAAGAAGCTCAAAAAGAAACATCTATGGTAAAAAGAAAATCTGGGACAGAACAAGAGTGTTCTCTTTTCTTACCTCAGCCTGAATTTAATTTCAGTACTTCTTGTGGTGAGCTAACTTTTCTTGAACCGGTGAAACCAAGTGGCCTTGTTTCAGTGTCACAGGTTGCAAAAGAAGAATCAGTAGAGAGAGAACCAGAGCAATCAACACAAGGAGAAGAGTTGGAACATCAGAACAGCTTGCAGTCTAATACAAGTGGCCTTGATCTTCACAGAACCCACACGGTTGAAGAGATCACACGCCTTAACACTTACTCGGTTCTTGCCTTCAAACTCGGTTCTTCTGTCTCACTTTTCTGTCTGGAATTTGGCAGAGGTTTGCCTAGTGTTTCTGACTGATTAATTTCGTCCAGAGGGTCTTATATTTATAGGGAAGGACGTGGGTAACTGTCTCTGGGTGAACAGGCACGAATTGGGGGCACAAAACTTCCCAAAACTGCCAAACTGCCCATTCCCACCCTTTCTGCCCAAAACCGCCCAACCTCTCCCTTGGGCGTGTGGGCTGTCTGGAAATAAGCCCATGTATCCTCCTGGATCCCTTGTCCAATTTCTAAGACCCACGGACCCTTGCTGTATCAGGCAAGACCCAACCAGACCCATAACCGCCCATGACCCGTCCACACCGGCCCGGACCATAACACTTCACCGAGCTGAGATGAGCTGACCACTAGCTGCTCCAGCTGAGTGAGCTAGTCCATCAGCTCCAGCTAGCTGACCTTCCTGGAGTGAGCTACCTCTGAGCTACTCCTAGCTAGTTGAGCTCCTTCCAGCTGGTCCGAGCTTCATCCGCGCATCGTCCAGCTGCCTATACTCTTGTCCAGCTTCCCTAATCTTCACGGAGCTACCCAGAGCTTAGCTAGAGCTTTGTTGAGCTGGCTCAAGCTGTCCTGAGCTGATTTGAGCTCTTTTTACACCTCCCAGCTGCGTTAAGCTTCATTTCATCCTTTCCTGGTTAAGTCCCAATTTCCTGATGCACTTAACCTGCTTTCCTGGATAATAGATTGCTTCAGTACAATAGGGTTTGGGGAAACCCTTAAATAAAAAGAAACCAGAGAACAAGCTCTCTAGGGTTTCGAAAACATAATATGAAAACTATAGTTTAGAAGATAACATAAGCTAAAGATAAATGATCTCCTAGTAGTCTTGGGCCGAGATAGGGCCTAGGTGATTTGTAAGACAAGTCGTGGCCTCGTTAAAAACCTTCCTCCGGAAAACCTCGTGGGACAAAACCAAAAGAAAGGAAAAGAGCACACACCAAATGTCTTGCCTAAACACTAGCTCAGCTTGATGTAGAGATAGCATGAATGGTGATCAAGATATCTCGGATCAAACTTGTCCAAGACTTTCTTCAGGTTGTGGATGTGAAGTGAGTAATCCTACAACAGTCTCGTCAAGTTTCCTGGCTCTGGAACGGGTCATGGGACCTTCTGGAATGGTCAAAGCATCATCACCAGGCTGCTGGTGCATGGTGGCATCATGTGGCTCATCTAAGCTCTATTTGCTCTCTTTAGTAATCTGGTCCATGATCACATCAGAATCCTTGGCTAACTTGGAGACAAAACAAGCAAACTTGAAAGCTGTCTAGCCGCCAGTCTTGACATAGGAGCAGTCCGAGGAACATATCTCAACAACCACAAGGAATTTTTCAACAATCTCGAATGCTATGGAAACTTAACTCATTAGGGTCTCACTTCGAATTGTAATCATGTCCAAAGCTTCTCAGGTGAAAGAGTTATGAGTTCTACAACTCGGATGATCTTCTGTGTGCTTTGCTTAAATTTTTCTGAGTTCAAAACATCTCAATCCTATCTATGGCGACAGGTGAGCATGGTAACGTAAGTGATCATGTTTTCAAGAGTTCTTTTATCTATTACACAGATGTGATGCACTTGTTTTTGTCAAAAGAGCCATGTGCAGATTACGATGAAGCTTGGAAGCATACAAGGAGAAAGAACAAGCATGTGGAAGACAAGCGGTTCAAGCCACCTGATTTGGATCAGGATATGCACCAAGACGTCACTGGCTTCATCCTCATCAAAGAATCACCACCAGATGCAGCACACAAACCAAACCGAACAAAAACGAATTTGGGATAAGATTATTAGTATTTGATAAATTTTCATGTACTAACTTGCTTTGTTTCCATGTATCAGGTTTGAGTAATGAATTAGGAACTAAATGGATCAATGCCTTCTACATATCCAAACTAGTCAGAAACAATGCCTATCAAAGAGGCTTGCAAGGTAAAACAGATTTGAGGATAAATCTTTTTGAAGAGGGAGGGGATGATGTGATCATGGACCAGCTTACCAAAGAGGAAGGTCCCATGATCCGTTCCAGAGCCAAGAAACTCAAAGAGACCATTGGAGGTGATGTGATCATGGACCAGCTTACCAAAGAGGGTAAAGATATCTTAGACGAGCCACATGATGCCACAATGCACCAGCAGCCTGGTGATGATGCTTTGACCATTCCAGAAGGTCCCATGACCCGTTCCTGATGTGATCATGGACCAGATTACTAAAGAGGGCAAAGAGATCTTAGACAAGCCACATGATGCCTCAATGCACCAGCAACCTGGTGATGATGCTTTTGCCATTCCAAAAGGTCCCATGACCCGTTCCTGAGCTATAAACTCAAGGAGATTGTTGTAGGATTACTCACTTCACATCCACAACAAGAAAGAAAGTCTTGGAAAAGATTTGATGGTCCGAGATATCTTGATCACCATTCAAGTTATCTCTACATCAAGCTGAGCTAGTGTTTAGGCAAGACAATTGGTGTGTGCTCGTTTCCTTGCTTTTGGTTTTGTCCCATGAGGTTTTCCGAAGGAAGGTTTTTTAACGAGGCCACGACTTGTCTTACAAATCACCTATGCCCTATCTCGGCCCAAGACTACTAGAAGACCATTTATCTTTATCTTACGTATTTTAAAACTATAGTTTTTATGTTATGTTTTCAAAACCCTAGAGAGTTTGTTCTCTGGTTTCTTTTATTTAAGGGTTTCCACAAACCCTATTGTACTCAAGCAGTCTTTTATCAAAAACCCTATTTCTCTCTCTCTCTCTCTAGTTGGCTAGTTGAGGTGTTTCTGGTGTGTAATATCCATAATCTAAGGGTGTCTAAGTTGGTGTGTCATATCCGATTTAGTCATCTAGGAGTATCAAGAGATCATCCATCCCTCTTGTGTCACCATTCAATCCACAAACCTTGAAGAACTTGAGTAACTGATTCGTTCCTGCAAGGATCAATCCTCCCATCAACCAAAGAAGCATCCTATGCGTGTGTCATGTGGTATCAGAGCAACTTTGGTTACGGAAGTCTCGTTTACTCTTTAAATCCCTTTGTTTCAGCCGCAATACTCCTTAATCATTTGAACAAAAGTAGAAATAGGTTTGTTTAGGGGCTGCTTTGAAAATTTCTTAGAGTTTTAGCCGATTTTGTGAACTTTCCTTTTTGGTTGTAGGCGAAAGCCCTAGTTTTCTTTAAAACCTAGCCGCATAAGAAATACTTGCTGAGCAAGTAAAATTTTGTGTTGAGTTTTTTCTTTCTCTCTTCTCGTGTACTCCTTGAATTACTTACTTGTTCTTGTGTTTCCTTGGTGTAGGCATCAATGGGAACCGAATCTCAAGAAGAAGCCGAGTTGGTCCGGAAGAACAAGTTTACTCATGGAAGCCATGACTGCTCAATCCATGGTAGCTACAATGACTGAGATTATGAGGAGCAATCTCAATGAGCTCCGCAAAGAGTTCAAAGAGGAAGTAGGCGAGCTACTGGGCAAGGACACATCGTGAGAACTGGAAGAGAAGAAGGACGCAAC
>CAJHQP010012981.1:0-10452 GCA_905132765.1 Moricandia arvensis | reverse complement strand
ACATTATTGATGATTTAGGTTTGAAAAAGTATATACTATTGATCTTTCCGTTTATACGACTTTGATGAATAAAGAATTTAAAAGTACAAGTAAACTTGAAAGTAATTTGGTTATAGCTTTCACATATAAGCTTGGTCATTTGGATCTTGGTTTCCTTCTTTTTGCCGTCTTTATTATAGATGCTTGGAAAAGAATTGTAACAGCAATATGATCTCCGAGGAATATCCGACCTCATCAAAATTATTGTCAATCTCCACTTTTCTTTATGTTTTGGATTGACCAAGTCAGTTCAGCAGTGACTATTTTTTGAGCTCGGGCTGGACCTCTATTCTTTATTGACCTATTATTCTCTTAACAGACTTTTGAACCACTGGATTGGATCTTTGAACCAAGTTTGGGATGGGGTGAAATCTACCTCCAACAATTTACTAAAGGTTTTAATAAAAAAACTTTTCTTTTCACAAATCTAAAGATTTATATCTATATAATTTTTTCAAAATTTTTGAAGACGACATGTCAATGTTTTACTGGTATATGAACATGACCGGTCACGGCCCAGCGACAAGCTCTTGTGGATGGCACGTGGAAAATCTCGCAGTACTTGCATTCGTCAAGGGATGTTGGGTGAACAAAGCAGGGATGGTCAAGTCTTTTATGCTTATACTTGTAATCTATGTTGTAGGAATATTACTAGGTGGTTGGACTTTCATAGCCTCCTGCTCGATTCTAGCGGTTTTGCTTACCGGTTAGTTTTATTATGGGAACCTATTCCAATATCTGTAGATTTGGTTACAGAATTATGATGTTGATTTTATTTGTCGGACAAAGATTCTTGTAATATAAAACTATCATCATTTGGCTTGTTTTGACTGTGGAATAATGACAAATCTCTTTTTTCTTAACACTAACCAAATCTATTATAATTTATATTTCTGTTATATACAATAATTAACTATCTGCAACATATGCGATATGATTTACGATGTATCTCTCCCATAACAGTTAGATCGTACGATATTCTTTATGGACATACTTACTCTGCATCACACGATAACAACGAACAACTTTTCTTATAACATTATGGAACCTCCGAAAAAGCTTGTATCGAGTGTCGTCCCAAAAATTTATGAGACTAAAAGCTTGTCAAATAAAGTGGCCCTTCATAAAAATTACTAATGAAAAATTTATATAAAACTGGTTGTGATCTAGTTCCAACTAGAGACCAAAATTAACTCTTGCTTTAACAATTTAAGCTACATGTAATTTTGAACAATGTGGCCAATGTTTTGCGTTTATATAATGTGGTCTGCTTGCATCTTATAATCTCAAAAATTCGAATTTTATGGGAATCAAACTCTACACTTGGTATATATATAAAAAAAAAAATTGACCATTAAGCCACAATGCTTCCACCGAAGTGAGGTCTATGTCACGAACTATTTTTGTGAGTTAAAACTTGTGACAAAGTATATGTCACCAATTATTTTTGTGAGTTAAAACTTTTAAAATGGTGTACACTTTCAGAAGATAAAAGTTGTAAGAGTAAAGTGGGAAAATTTATGATTTGGGAAAAAGGGAATGCAGTAATACTTAGTGGGTATAATTATGAGAAATAAATCACGCATCTAGACCTGGGCATTCGGGTCGGGTCATGTCGGATCCGGATCATTCGGGTTTTAGATATTTAGATCCAATAGGGTAATTAGAATTTATCGATTTAGATACGGTTTGGGCTATGTCGGGTCCGGGTTGGTTCGGGTCGGTTCAAGTCTTAGATAGTTGGATCCGATAAAATAATTAAAAATTTTCAGTTCGGGTCCAAGCCGGGTTCAGTTCGGATCTTGTCGGGTCCTGCCCAAAAAAATATCCAAAAACACAAAAATATCTGAAAATATTTAAAATACCTTAAAATATCCAAAATTTTACTTAAATTTGATCCGAAGACATGAAAACTATCCAAAAGTTTATTCAATTACCCGCACTATATTTTTAAAAATCTAAAGAATTTACCCAAAACTCAAAACTATACCCAAAAACCAAACTGAAACTTTAAAAAAATTTTGTAATACCAAAAATATATTGAAACACTTATATATATACCTAATATATACTAGAAGTTTCGAGAATTTCAGATATTTTATCGAGTTCGGGTTTGGGTCGGGTCCAAGATCTACGGATCATCCACAACAAAATCCAATGGGGGTAAAATGGCATTATCCGTACCCGACCTGAACAGTTTTTTTCGGATCAGTTCCGGTTAGGGTTTACGGATCCGGTAAAATACCTAGGCCTACACGCATCAATTAAAAGGGTATCTGAAAATATTGTTGCTAAAGTTTTAATTTTTATGTGACTATATATAAAAGGAGAGCATGCTAAGAGATGAGGAGAAACATAGACAGATCAATATCACAGAGAGATAGAGAGACGAAAAGACAAAAGAAAAGGAGAATCAGAGATTAAGATTTGTGGAAAGATGGCTGCCGAAGAATCAGAGATTACATCTTCTCCGTTCTTTTCTTCATCTTTTTCATTATCAGTATTTTGTAAAGGTACTTTGAAAGGAAGAGAAGATAAGATAAGTTTTTTAAAAAAAAAAAAAAAAAAAAGAAGAAGGACAAGTGATCGCATGTCACACCGTTGAGGCATGGAACGAACAACTCCAAAAGGGCAATGACTCCAAAACTCTTGTAACCTCTTTTCTCCCTTCTTCTTCTTCTTCCTTTTTTTTTATTTGATTTGGTTTTGTTCACATATGCATGGGTTTGTCGTCTCTTATCCTTTGGTTTTGTTTGCTTTTCACAGTCTCGATCTGTCTCATCGTTTCGCAATATAATACGTTTGATTCTTTCCAATTTGAATTCATGGTTGACACACCATATATGAATTAATGTAGGACATATCTACACGTACATGGCAATTCAAATCTTTCATCTTTCTTAAATCTGAATTACCATATATTAGATTCTAGAGTTTAGAATAGATCATATATACGAGAGAGAGCGAGTCATATTTTGATGAAATACTAAAAGGACACGAGTAAAATGTTTACCCTGAGAAGCAAATGCCACTATTATTATATGTGTACAAGCTATTATAGTTTTAACATTGTTATGACATGTTTGGCGTATACTATTTAACACGTCTTTTCATTATTGTATATTGTTAAAACATTTCACTGAGTTGGTTAAATTGTTGAAGGTGGTGGTTGATTTCACGGCTTCTTGGTGTGGACCATGCCGTTTCATAGCTCCATTCTTTGCTGATTTGGCTAAGAAACTCCCTAATGTTATTTTCCTCAAGGTTGATATTGACGAACTGAAGGTAACCGAATATTCTCTTGATTGTTTTTATAATTCTTGTATGATCAAAGTTCTCACAAAATCACCTTTTCGTTTTTGATGGAACAGTCAGTGGCGAGTGACTGGGCGATTGAGTCAATGCCAACATTCATGTTCATGAAAGAAGGGAAGATTGTGGACAAAGTTGTTGGGGCCAAGAAAGATGAGCTTCAATCTACTATTGCCAAACACTTGGCTTAAAACATTTTTTAGTTTTATATATCTTATTTCTCTTAAGATATTGCATTAATTGTTTTTTTTTAACTGTTGAAATGTTATGAATTGCTTTCATTTTGTTATGATGATTAATAAAAAAATGATTTCTTTTTTTTTAAGATTTCAAATTCATAAAAAAAGTTATAGATTTTTTCCTAAATCGCATTAGTTTTTTTTTAATCAACAAACTTCATTAATACACTCAAATAGTTAGGCCGATGCCATTACACATTCTTAACCTAATAAAATACTTTTTGCTAGGCTACATCAATGGTGTTTTTCTCTTGTGAGAACCACTCAAATGAGATAAAATCAGAACATTCAACCATAAACAGGATATCAATGATAATTCCATAGATTTCCATAGCTGAATTTCTTTCCTTGATGGCTTTGATCAGTTGTTTGGAGTCCGATTGACATCAAATTTCTTTAATTCCCAAATTCATGCAGTAACGAAGATCTTGACGCAGAGCTAAGGTTTTCTGCTGCGAATGGGGAATTGGTGCATATTGCAATTTCAGATGAGTTGTATGATCTCTCTGGTGAGAAGAGAATCCAACCAATCATGCTTTCTTTGTGCGTTCATTCCATGATGCGTCCGTACGTAACGTGTAGCAGCATCGGGGGTAGCTAGCAGAGCAGGGGGGGGGGGGGGGTCTTCCTCAGCAGAGTTAAAATCTTTTATTAAACCATAATGTTTCTTGATATCCAAATCTTCCATAAGATCTAAGGGGCCAAAGGTCCCTGAGCAATTCATGAAGGAGGCAAGCAAGTTTTAAGCAGAGGTGAAGCCAAACATCCATTAAATCTACAGATCAGCTTATCTCTATTGCTTGGTTGAAAGGGGCTTATTGGCGAACAAAAGGGCAGTGTAGGAAAAGGTGATCTGTAGATTCAGGGGTGTTACATCGCCTACAAATTGTTTCAACATCGATATCACGGACTGTGAGTTTTTTCCAACAGGTAATGCCTTCTTGAAAATTTTCCAGAGAAACATTTTTATCTTTGGTGATGTAGGTACACTCCAAATTGCCCTTTTCCAGTCAAATTTAGTCTCATTGGCAAGTATTACTGTCTCTTTATCATCATTTATGATTGCCACGTTATATCCCGCTTTTGTGGTGTAGATATCGAAGGTTCTCCCAACCACACCAATTTGTCTGGAGCCCTAGACAAGCTTGGTTTTATCTTCAGAATTGTCTCTTCTTCATGTGGGAAAATCTAATGATTTTTTCCTATATCCCATTCTCTTTTCTCTGGTAAGAACAAGTCTGCAATTGTGATGTTTTGAGTATGCTTTGTTTCAGGTCCCGTAGGTCAGTGTTGTGTATGGAGGTCTAGCCATGGTTCAAACTAACCAAGGATGGATTACCTACAGTCCATCCAAGATTAGTTTTCAATAGTTCTCGACCGATCATTTATCCCCTGCCACCCGTGGGATGTTGATGATCATTGTGAGCAGGTTAAGAAGGCTTCATCGACATAGTATTTTCTACATACAATGCGAGCGAGCAGGCTTTCAGGGTGGTTAAGGAATAAGGACTCTCCAACTTAGCTTTGCCAGGTAAGCATCATTGAAACACTTGAAATCTCATAAGCCCAGCCCTCCTGAAGCTTTTGGCTTAGTCATCTTACTCCATGCAACCATGACATCTTTTTTTCATCTTTCCTTACCCACCAAAATCGCGTCACAGTCGATTGGATACGTTTGATGAGGGATAATGGGACCTTAAAACACGTCATTGAAAATGACGGGATATGTGAAAGTACACTCTTGAGCATGACCCTTCTTATTGCTGAAGACGAGAATCTATTGGACCATCCACTAGTGTTTTGTTTGATCCAGTCAATAATCGATGTGAAGAGATCCTTTTTTTTTCTTCCAAAATGCTACTGGTAAGTCCATGCATTTCCCCACCCCTCCTTCTTTTTTGATATCCAAGATATTTTTATCGCAACTTTGAGGGTTGTGGATGCCTTTCTATAAAAGGTGATAGCTGATATTGTCGAGTTAATGGTCTGTCCCGACATGGCTACCTGAAGTATGATTGATGGCTACCTAAAATATTGACCACCACATGGCTAACTATGCAAACTAAATTAATGTATATCTAGCTACACAAAGTATATGTTATGCATGACAACATCTCTCAACTTAATGATATGTAGTTAACATCACAATCTTAATTTTATTATTCCAAAAAGTGACGTGGACGCGTAGACGTCAACTAAGTTTAATTCTTCCGTTGATCAATTAAAATTTGACCCATCCGAGCATAATTTAACTAAAATTTGACTCACCAAGACAAAATGATAAATTAGAGAAATTAGTTAAGTTACACTTTGGTGGATCATATTATAATTAATGAATGGAAGAATTAAACCGAGTTAGCATCTCAGACATCCACGTCACTTTTTGAATTAATGAAATTAAGTTTGTGATGTCAACTACATAGCATCATTAAGTTGATGGATTTAGGGTCGACGAGTTATTTCCCCACGAGAATTATCATATAGCATCAGATCCCCACCAAACTATGACCTAGTGTTAAATCTCCATGCTTTTAAAATTATGAACTTATTTCTCCACGAATTAACAATTTCGAATGTATTTCTCCCCGAACCGATACTTCGAAACTTAATTACCCATAGACCATGGTTTTACTTGGTTTATTATTAACCAAATAGTTTAAACCGGCTAAACCAAACCAAAATTAATTTTAAACAATTTTTATGTTTATAATTTTTATGTTTAAAATTTCTTGTTGAAATTTTAAAATATAATTTTTTTTAATTCAAAAATCTTTCCTATTTTCTAAAAATTATTTGCGTTTTTAAAAAAATAAAAATAAAAATTACATCAAGATTTATGTTTATAAAATTTAAGAAAATTACAATGAACAAATTTGAAAGTAAAAGTATATGTCAAAATCTATGTTTTGTTGAATTTTGAAGTAAATTAAATTTTCAACAAAATTAGAATTTTGACATATATTTTTCTAAAATTTTTATTTTATTTTTCTTTTAAATTTCCCAAAACACAAAAATTTACAAGGTTATTTGTTCATTGTGATTTTATTAAACTTTATAAAATGAAATTTTGATGTATTTTTTTTCTTTTAAATTTCAGAAAACACAAAAATATAAACCTAAAACTTCTTTGAAGTTAAAAAAAAAACTATATTTTGAAATTTAAACAAAAAGGAAAACAATATTCTTTAATAAAAAAGTTTAAAATGAATTTTAGTTTGGTTTAGCCGGTTTAAACTATTTGGTTAATAATAAACCAATTAAAACTATGATCTATGGGTATTTAAGTTTCGAAGTATCGGTTCGGGGAGAAATACCTTCGAAATCGTTAATTCATGGAGAAATAAGTTCATAACTTTCAAATCATGGAGATTTGACACTAGGTCATAGTTTGGTGGGGATCTGATGCTATATGATAGTTCTCGTGGGGAAATAGCTCGTCGACCCGTCAAAATCTATGTTTTGTTGAATTTTGAAGTAAATTAAATTTTCAACAAAATTAGAATTTTTGACATATATTTTTCTAAATTTTTTTTTTCTTTTAAATTTCCCAAAACACAAAAATTTAACAACGTTATTTGTTCATTGTGATTTTATTAAACTTTGTAAAAATGAAATTTTGATGTATTTTTTTCTTTTAAATTTCAGAAAACACAAAAATATAAACCTAAAACTTCTTTGAAGTTAAAAAAAACTATATTTTGAAATTTAAACAAAAAAGAAAACAATATTCTTTAATAAAAAAGTTTAAAATGAATTTTAGTTTGGTTTAGCCGGTTTAAACTATTTGGTTAATAATAAACCAATTAAAACCATGATCTATGGGTAATTAAGTTTCGAAGTATCGGTTCGGGGAGAAATACCTTCGAAATCGTTAATTCATGGAGAAATAAATTCATAACTTTCAAATCATGGAGATTTGACACTAGGTCATAGTTTGGTGGGGATCTGATGCTATATGATAGTTCTCGTGAGGAAATAACTCGTACAAAATAGAGAAAGATCAAGTAATTTGCCGGGATGAAAAATGATAGTGGGACCCAACACTAATATATGTAAAAAGACACTAGTAACCTTATTACTTGTTTATGAAAGTGTTTTTGTTCTCTTTCTTACTCTTTCTCTCTCTATTCTTTATCTCTCTCACACATGTTTCCTCCTGCAAACTACAAGAACATTTTCACACACAAATATAAATTATCAAACACTAAATCGTAGTTTTTTTAGATCGGGATCCTCTCCCTTAAAAAATGTAGTCATCCTTAGATTCACTACCACAAATCTCTCTCACTCAATCCATCAATTTTTGGATGTGGTTACACGACGACGCGTGGACTCGCAAAAACTAGAAAGCACGAGCCTTGATTAACAAAAAGCTCCTTTACTCCCCACACTTCAACAAATGCTTTCTTTCTGGCCATCACCATCCACCGCCGCCTCCGCCGCATCACCGTCACATTAACGTCATCAAGTACCACTTCCGGCGGTTGAATTCAGAAGACAAGAGTCGGTTAAGGGTGAAGTAGCGACTCTTAGTCGGTACCATGGTTCTTTGAAATGTCTTTCACTTTTTAATGGTGTAATTTGTAAAATAGCCAATTAAGATTTTATTTAACGTTTTTTGTTATAGTTAGAAAGTAATATATACTAATTATCTTGACATTGTTATAGTTAGCCGATAATATATATTAATTAATGATGTAATTTTTGAAAATAGCCGTTTAAGATTTTACTTGACTTTTATGTTATAGTTTGGAAATTTATATCACATTTTGTAATGATGTGATTTGTGAAATAACCGATTAAGATTTTACTTAACTATTTCTGTTGTAGTTTGGAAATGTCTTTCACATTTTTTAATGATGTGATTTTTGAAATAGTCGGTTAAGATTTTACTTGGCTTTTTTTTTGTTATAGTTAGCCGGTAATATATAAAAGTTATTTCATCCCTGTTATAGTTAGCCGATAATATATATTAATTAAAGATTTAATTTATGAAATAGCCTGTTAAGATTTTACTTGACTTTATGCAAATTAGAAAGTTTGGGTGGAATTGAAAACATCTAAAGCTCTGAGGACCATTCAAAAATTCTTAAAGAGTTTGGAATGTTGAATCTGAAAGTCTAGGGCCGATTCGTGAAGCTATTTGTACATTTGAAATATTGGGAGCCAACTTGAGAATACCCAAAGGTTAGAGGGCCTGTGTTGCCAAAAATAAGAAATCGCCATTGATGCTCGAATTCTTCTGTGACGAGACAGAGACGGAAAGGATGAGCACGAATGCGAGGCTTGAATCCGAGCATGATGACGTCGGTAGAGCGAGATAACGGAGATGGTCCGATGACCCAAGATAAACGCGACGATTTATGGTGGATAAGAGGAAGCTTGAGGTGGTGGCTCTATTTTCAGTCGATGGCGGAGATGAACAAGGAAGACGAAGCAGGTTCACAGCGTGGTTCGAGTTTGGCTGATGAAGACAACGAAGCAAGACATGGATGAAGGAGTGAAGCTTGAAGTCATCATGTCTAGAAAATGAACTTTTATCTATGAGTTCCATCCATGGGTGGCATTGAGAAAGACTGTCGTGAGAGTCAGGAGAGGAATAAGCGAAAGGATTTGATTGGTAGTTGGCTGGTTGGTGAGGAGGAGAGTCGCCGGAGTCCAAAGAAGACATTGGTGTGTGTGAGGCGGATTTTTCAAGAATATGGATACATAAAAGGTTAATTTTAAATGTGAGAAAGAGAGAAAAATGTAAAAAAGAAATGAAAAACAATAGGGGTAGAAAGGCCATTAAGAAAAACAGGTCAGAGAAAAAAGTGTAATTTGTTATGGAAGATATTATCCAAGTACACATGTCCCTCTTCCCTTTATCCTCATATCTTGTATCCTCATCATCACGTGTCCTTGTGTCATTCAAATAAAAATTGACTAAGAACATCTACAAGAGGCCCTCAAACCCTCAAATTTTAAAGTTTTTTACTCTCCAAGAGACCATCAAACCCTCAAATTCTCAAATTTTGAGGGCGTGAATAGTGAAACCTCAAATTTGAGGTTCCACTATTCAAACCCTCAAAACACTATTTACTTTACATTTTAGTCCTTATAAATTTATAATTCACATATATTTGTAATAACATTAATTTTCTTATCACTTTAATCCTTATGACTATATTTCACTTAAATATTCAAATATATCTTATATATACATATATATATATATATATATATGTATTATTAATATATAAAATATATAAAAATGTTAAAACTAAATAAAATAATAAAAATAATATTACTTAAAATATATTTATTATTTCACAGAAAATTATATTACATTGAAGAAATATTACAAATTAAAGATCAAAAGTACAAGATTAAATATTTTATACTAAATATTACACAGATATATTGTATTGTAATAAATTGTATTTATAAATATTGTGTTTTATATTTTTAATGTGTATATATTATCTATCTCTATAAAGTTTAAAGGCTATAATTAATTTATATTAAAGTTGAGGACTAAGATACAAATTACATAAAACTTCAAAGATAAATTTGAGGTTTCTTTTTGGAGCATACCACCCTCAAATCTTCATTTTGAGGATTCTCCACCCTTAAAATGAGGTTCCTTCTTGGAGATACTCTAAGTAATGTATTGTATATTATAAATAATAGTACATGAGAAGAACAAAAAGCAATAATAACTAAATTTCAATACTTTGACTCTCTCTCGTTACACTAAGGAAATAACATCAAGAATAATAAAAACATATATATATATATATATAGAGAGAGAGAGAGAGGTATTACCTTATTTTATCATCAACAAGTTATCAACCGAATGAAATTATACTAGTAAGGTAAG
>CAJHQP010012980.1:0-10455 GCA_905132765.1 Moricandia arvensis | reverse complement strand
TAAATAGTAATATACAGCAACATTTACCATACATTATTATAAAATTTTTGATCCATAAAAAATAATATACATTTGTGTGGATATACAAGTCATATTATAAAATATGGATGATATAATTGATGGTTTAGAAAATATAATAAAATTACTCGATATAAATTATAAAATTATTATGTTTAGAAATTCTTTATTAAAACAATTATTTAAACGGGTAAGTTTTAAAATATATACTATTACTTATACAAATAAATAGTTATTTACAAAAATTAAAACAAACATTTGTGTGAGTGCGCAGATCAGGCTCTAGTCTTTATTTTTAAAATAGAAATGCTCCTTAATTTTGCAACTTATTTACACTAGAATATCATGAGATATTTATTGAACCTATATTTAATATGTGTTGTCATTTACAGTTTGATTAATGGCACTGAAATAATTAATAACTTACTTTTTATGATTTTTTGTCTTTTTCTATTTAATTAATACATTTTCTTAAATCTAATTTTAACTAAAAATCATGACAACAATTACTTAAGAAAATCAATTTTTGATTACTATCATACGGATATTACATATTCCTCACTTTCAAGTATTCAGTCTACTATTATTGATGTACATAACTGTAACTTTGGGCATTTCTATGACAATTCATATGTTATGGTTTAGTTTTGACTCTAAAATTCTCTATGATATTATTTGAGAAATCAGTTTTCTATGTTATGATGGTAATTACAAAGACACTTTTAATAAATTAAAATATTAGATCTAATTATTATTATTAAAAATAATTAATACTCCACTCCGTTTTTTTTATTTGGACGTTCTAGAGATTATGCACACAGATTAAGAACATTAAATTTTTTTATCATTTTCTAAAGAAAACATCATTAATTGTTTACCTAACCACAATTCAACCAATAGTAAAATAAAGCTATAATATCATTGGTCATCTACACATTAATTACTAATAAATTTTACATAGAAAATTGAAAAACGTCAAATAATTGGAACAAAAAAATTCCCCCTAAAACGTCAATTATAAAAAAACGGAGGGAGTAATTGCTATCAATAAAGTTTTTATGTTAGTTTCCTTTTCCTTATATTTTCCAAAACATATATAATAAAAAGAAAATATTCATAAAATAAAAACATAAAAATATAAAGGAAAATAATATTCTTATGAAAAACAAAATTCATACATATATGAGCACGAAAACATATTTTATATGTAATATTATTTCATAAAAACAAACGTTCACAAAAAATCTTGATATTAATTTAATCATCTCTTTAAAACATAATCACAAAGAACATAATATATATTAAAATTAATAATATAATTTATTAATATTAATCTATTTTCGTAGATTATTAAAGTAATTTAAATAACATAAACTAAAATATCTTTGATGAGCTAAAGATATTTTATAATTCCTACTGTGGAGATGTTTCTTCGTTTTGCATAATTATTTGTTAAATTTTTAATTTTCATTTATTTTTTTTAGCTTTTTAGAAAAATACATAAATATAAAAAATACAAACTGTAATCAAACCTAAAAATCCACCAAAAATTCTGTATGGTTTAATATTTGGGCTATTTGCAAAAGTAACTCAAAATTCTAACTCAAATGCAAAACTAACCCACAATTTTTTTGGAACTTTCATTTTTCTTATTCACCCTAAATTTTCGAGTTATTCACAAAAATGTCATTGCTTTTTTTTAAAATAAGTCTTTTACTCTATCATCTTCATCTTCACCAAATATTTACAATATGTCATTGCCATCAATCCCCCAACTTTCATGAACAACCAATTTGAAGGTCTTAATGGCAAAAAAAATGAATTTTTCTCTTACTATCTCATTTGTTTTGCACTCAAACCACATCTCTTTCACTTTCCTTAAAAATTCATTCAAAAACCCAAGATTTTTATTCCAAACTTTGTAATGTTCATAGAGACGTCGAACCTCATGTATCTTGGTCATTAACGGATTGGTAACTTGAGTATTGAAGTTCTGTGTGCTTGGAGAAGCCTAAGCAAGTCATCTGACGGTCCATGGTATGAAATCGATATTGTTTTTCAGATCTGTTCGCGAAGAAGACTTCTAGAGAAGTCTTCTGGTCAATGCATAGGTTAGTTTTTGCAATTGACCTTTTGCGTGTTTTGACTAGAAGACTTCCCCAACATTCTTCTAACTTTCCTTGATTACAAAAAAAAACAAGGAGAACCGAGAAGACTTCTCTACAAGTCTTCTTTTCTATAACATGAAGTCTTCTCAGCGTCGCCATAAGTCTGTCTGGGTTACTTTTGCAATTGACAATTAATAGCAAAACATTAAATATTAAAGAAAAACTTCTCTAGAAGTCTTCTGGCGGTAGACCTCTTAAGAAGTCTTCTCAAGTTTTATTTCAGGTTTCTAGTCAAACATTTGGTAACGAGAGAAGACTTCTTAAGAGGTCTACCGCCGGAATACTTCTCGAGAAGTCTTCTCATTAATATTTAATGTTTTGCTATTAATTCTCAATTGCAAAAGTAATCAGACAGACTTCTGGCGACGCTGAGAAGATTTCATGTTATAAATAAGAAGACTTCCCTAGAAGTTTTACGCTAGAAGACTTCTAGAGAAATCTTTACATAAGTCAAATTTTAACAAATTTCGGTCAATTGCAAAACCAACCTGTTTATCCGAGAAGAGTTCTAGGGAAGTCTTCTCTAGGAATTTCGAGAATTTTTCCAATTCAAAGGAAGTCAATATTTACAAAGGAAGATTTCTCAAGATGTCTTCTACAGAGTAGACTTCTAGAGAAGTCTTCCTTCGTAAATTTGCAATTGCAAAAATGACCTACACGGAAGAGTTCTTTAGAATTCTTCTCTAGGGATGCCTTCTTAAGAAGTCTTCTACGTCAATCTTTATTAAACTTCAATTTTCTCATAACTCAAAACGAATTTTTAATATTTTGTTGTTAATTAATGTGTATTAGTCAATATTGAGGCTCCTGAGTGAAATTCATAACTAAAATGATGATAATTATGAGGTTACAAATTTTTTATGTTTATTAATATGCCTAGCTAAACGGAGAAGACTTCTTAAGAAGTCTTTCGTGAGAAGACTTAAGAAGTCTTCTCCGTATTTTTTTTAATATGATGTTCTCTGTTTGCTAATGTGTTTTAATATGATTTTTTCAGATGATGCTTCATTTACCTGTTGTTTACGGAGAATGGTTGCGAAAGATAATTCTTGGGATTTTGTGGTTGATAATGTTAAAGAAGCGAGAATGTTTCTTTTGGAGTTTAAAAAGAAAAATTTGGGAAGGTGGTATTGGAAAACGCGAGAAGATGCTCTGAATCTCACAATTGAACATAGTCGGGGGAGTTGAATACTTAATGGCGATTCGTGAGGAGTTAGCGGATACGATGACTGTCCAACCAATTGATGGAAGTCGATTCTTTGGTGCAGGTGGCCAACGTGACTGTGTTGTTGATTTGGAACATACTAAGTGTGATTGTCGGTGTCTATGGAATCGAGAAAATACCTTACTGTGTTGTTGATTTGGAACATACTAAGTGTGATTGTGGTGTCTTTTGTAAGTCTTCTGCAAGTCTTCGGGAAGTCGTCTGCATGTCTTCTGTATGTCTTTCGGAGGATGTCTTCTTGAAGTCTTCGGTAAGTCTTCGTAAGTCGTCTGGATATCTTCTGTAAGTCTTCCGGAAGATGTCTTCTGAAGTTTTCTGTAAGTCTTCGGTAAGTCGTCTGGATGTCTTCTATAAGTCTTCCGAAGGATGTCTTCTTGAAGTCTTCTGTAAGTCTTTGGTAAATCTTCGGTAAGTCTTCGGTAAGTCGTCTGGATGTCTTCTGTAAGTCTTCCGGAGGATGTCTTCTTGAAGTCTTCTGTAAGTCGTCGGTAAGTCTTCGGTAAGTCGTTTGGATGTCTTCTGTAAGTCTTCGTAAGTCGTCTTATTTCTTATGTCTTGTGAACTTATGTCTTATGAACTTATCTTATGTCTTGTGTTTGGATAGGTTCCTTCATTAGAATTAGTTGTATAAAAGATTAGTTCAAGGTTACAAAAGATTAGTTCAAGGTTACAAAATATTATTTCAATCGTACAGATCCAAGCCCTCAATAACAGTTTCTGTCCCATTGTTGCCAGAAGTCTCATCAAATAGGTATGTAGCCATCTTCTCCCTAATGCTCTGACATTCTTATCTGAAAAGGCAGAAGGAAATTATTCCATTCCAAGAGCATGACACTCAATGTATTTCAAGGTGAACACACCACAATCACCAGCACGACACTGAGGTACTCCGGCAGTCACTCTCGCATATGTGAATGGCTCTAGTGTGTATTTCACTCGCTCTTCGACAGAGCCAACACATTCAACAAGCAGATAAGGTAGCATCTTGGCAAAGGCTCCATTAAGCATCTTGGCAAAAGGCTCCATTAACTCGGTGAGTTAAGCATGTCTAATATGGGAAATAATGTTGTCCCAGATGGTGATGTGCCAGTTTGGATGGATACCCAAATAACAATCCAATGATCATTCTTGAAGTTCATTGGTGCATAAATATCATCCACCTCCGATCCCTAAACTTTATTTGTTTGGCAAAATTGGGTAGTAAACCAGCATAATAATCCCAACTCCATGCAGGGAGCAGCCTTTCCTAACCCGTTTATATCGGGCTCTGACCTCTTATACTCTGGGTACTTGAACGTCCACATTCTGCTAAACACATGATCAAGAAATCAAAGCCTCTCTGTCCTAAAGTGCTCTGGATGACTATGAAACCGCTGCCTCAGTAAATTGATAAAACCATCCATATGCTGCATTGAAAACGCGGGTCTGCAGGAAGTAATGAATATCAAATTAGATACTGAGACAGTAATCACTACCATACTATTGGGAATAATCAGACATACCTATGTGCAGATACCCTCTTTGACAATTTTTTGTCCTTTATAAGCCAGACAAGGAGGACTAGGTTTGTTTCGTATGGGCTTTCCTTATTCCGCAGCAAAGTCGGGCAGAGCGAAGTAGATCCAGACTTGGAGTACTTGAACTAAACAATCAATGGTATAAGATTTTGTCAAATCCTTAGCCTTCACGGAGTCCATAAGAATCTTAAACGCCAATCTCCCCCATGGGTAGGCCTCAAAGTCTTCTAGATTCATCAATAGCCTGGCAGGACTAGCCCGTGTAGCGGATGTGGCTTTCGTCCTTCAATGAATCCTGTGTAGATGGGTAGGTATCCCAACATCATGCGGTCATCCCGAGACCACTGTCCACATCTCCCACACGCTGCCACTATTTGCTGGGAGCTTGGACCAAAATCGATATCAACACCCATCAACTCCCAGAACCGATACAACTCCTCTGGCAGCCCTACATGAAGATTATCCACATGCTCAACATACTCGCAGTTAAGACCGGTGAGATGTTCGAACTCAATGAGTGAAAACCTAACTGGCTCTAAACCAATGAGACTCCAAAGCTCATACTTCTTCTTGACATCAACCTGAAAGCAGAGCATATAGTGAACCATCCTAGACGCCCAACCAAATTTCAAATCCCAAAACTTTATGAAGACTCCCAACCTAGAGTTCCTCAGCTCCTCCCATTCATCAGCATGGAGAGCATCCTTTACAGCAGGAAGTAATCTGGGGTCATCAGTATGATATCCAATGCTCTTCAATGGAATGGGCTCTTCTCCTAGGGTGAACAACCTCTTTGAGAGTTCTGGTAATTCCATTTTATAGTCTGAAAACAATGACAAAACAACATCTCAAACATAAAACAAACACACCAAGAGTTTTATACTAACATTCAGACTGTGGAAGACTTTGGAAGACTTCAGAAGACTTTCGGAAGACTTCGGAAGACTTACAGAAGACTTACCGAAGACTTACCGAAGACTTACCGAAGACTTACGGAAGACTTACCAAAGACTTACGGAAGAATTCATGGAAGGACTTACGGAAGACTTCATGGAAGACTTACGGAGGACTTCGTGGAAGACTTTCGGATGGCTTCCATTAAGTCTTCCGGATGACCACCATGAACACTTACGGATGACTTACATGAAGAGTTACGGGTGATTTCAATGAAGACTTACGACAGACTTCTGGGAGATTTAGGGACAAATGGGTCAACTTGAGGTCCGAAAGGAAAGAAATAGAGGAAGAAGTCACGGGGCGAAACGAACAGTTTCAGATCTGAAATAAAGCGGAACCAGTTAGTTGGAAGAGATTCGTCGGAAATCGTCACAGTAATCGCCTTAGAAGAGGAGACTAGGGTTTTCACCAACTTTTTTTTTGCTAAAACACCGAAAAGTGAAAAAAATACTATTTATATGTATGGTAAATTATCAGTTTATGTTAAATATATTTTGGTTTTTCCGGTTAATTTCAAATTGAAGGTAAATTAAGTTCGAGTTTGGTTTGGAAGACTTCTTCAGAAGTCTTTTCGGAGTCTTCCAAGAAATCTTCCATGAAGTCTTCTACTGCATTATATGTTAGAAGACATCCCGGGAAGTCTTCTGAAACCCTAAATCAATTAACTAACCAAAAAACACTTCCTTTAAAATAAAATAAACTTAAAAAATGCTTAAAATCATCTTATTAGAGGATCACTAACACATATTCATCAAATTCAAAAAATAAAAAGTTAAAAAGATAAGATTTTAAAATATACACCTAAAACTACCTACAATACTATCACATATGTTACTAAACCCTAAACAATTGAATACCATGACTCATTCTACATTAAATCATATATGTTGAAAACAATTCAATTTTAGTTGATATAAATTTACATCATTTACAAATGTTTGTGGTTACATGATTTCTATTTTTTCCCCATATAAATATTTTTTTATAAATTATTTTTAAGACTTATTGTTTGAGAAGACTTTTAGAGAAGTCTTCCGCAGAAGACTTACATGGAAGTCGTCTACGAGAAGACTTCTTTAGAAGTCGTGTCACGCGAAAATGTTATTATAATAAAATTGAATACAATTTTTTTGTTTGCTCACAAGGAGTTTATTGTATTTTCACTAGCCTTTTGGGTTGCTTTTGCATTTTATTGAATTTGAGATACACTTTTGTATTTGAGATCAAGTTTTGACTCACTTTTAGCAATTTCTCCTTAATATGTTTACATTTATTTTAGTTGTTATAGATATTTATTCAACCTAATATATCCAAAAAAGAATACATAAGCCAATATGAATATTTAGGGCTAAGATTATATAGAGTATTTATAATATATATTTATACATCCATCTAAACTATAAAGTTTCCTTAGGGTTTATAAAAAAAGTATTGTTTTATAAATATTGATATCCATTCATGAGTTATAAAATATTACCGTTGATGCGGTTTGTGAAACTTCATATTTTAGTTTTTTATTATTTTACAAATCAACAAATATCAGATTATACAAAAATATAAAAGACGAATACATATTTTTAAGATAAAGAACTGAACTAATACAATAAATAAAACTAACCACATTTTGTTAACTAGAATCAAAAAGTAGTTGTACTTTGATTGAAGAAATATATAATTCAATATAATCCACAAAATGAATAACTTAACAACCCAAATTCTTATACCCAAAATCAAACTTCTAAATGCAAATAATTAAAGCTAAAGAAATTTTAATTTATTCAGAACAAAAAAAATTACTATGGTTGAATTTAGAGAAGTTAATGCAATGCATTACACTCAAGTAATAACTAAATAGACTCAATATTATATATCCAAAATTACATGTCTAATGAAAATAATATAATATTATTTAAAATAAAAACATATAAATTATAAAACGCTTTAAATTTAAACTAATAATAAAGTCTTATATATAAAGAAATACTCTAAGATAGATCTAAAAAAGTTTTTGTCACCAAAATATCCTTTAAAGAGAAAAAATCAAAATAGACTTTATTAAAGAGTGTAAGTAACTAAGTATACATTTATACCCCTTAATTTAAAATCTAGATTTAGGATTTAGAGTTATAGGGTAGGGTTTCGGAGGTGAAGGTTAAATTAAAAAAAAAAAACTATTAAATTTTTCAAAATAAAATTGTCTATTTTGGTTATTTTTTCTTTAATTGCTATTTTGTGACAAAAATTTTAAAAATTCTATTTGAGAGCTTAGCCCTATAATTTATTTATTTTGCAAATATTTTTATCCTTACATAAGCTCAGAAAAGTCAACTAGTAATCTAATGATTTAGCGGAAAAGGCGAGGAACTATCCTTTGAGGCCACTTTCCCTTGGAGTTTGAGCCTACGATAGGCCTCTCGGATATGGCATGTCCTAATGTGTCCTGAACATTATCTCACAGTGTCAAACATTCAGTCATTCTCACAAACGTCTTCGTCCAAAAACTTACCAATAAATGGTCTAAAACCATTTCGTGAAAAACGAGTTCTAACAATTATGTATCTTGTTTGTTTTGTATATGTCTTTGCGTTATTATATACGTTGTCATTCCTCTATTTCTACGTTGTCATTCCTCCATTTAGATGGCCACTTGGTCATTTAGGCATATTAATCTCTCTTATTTTTGGAGGAAATGAAGCTCGTGTACCAGGTTTGTCCTCACCGCAACCCGACTTTCATCTGGATGGTTTGTCGCTTGGTGGTCTTTCGGACCTTGGCGGTATCTCATCTTCTGCCAGTTTTTCTCCCTTGGGTATGCTTCTTCTCACTCTTTATCTCTAGTTATGCGCTTAATAATCAGTGGAGAAAACAAGTTCGAGGAGATCGTTAAACACCAGCTACTTCGGCGATGTCTCAAGAATACCGGTATCGAGGTAACTAGGTGAACACCACCATCTTGAAGTCACCATCAAAGCTGAGAACGGTGTTTGACAGTTTAAGTATTACGAGACCAATTAGCGGAACGCGCCGGTATAGTGGTGGTTGAGGCGAGACTAGTTTAGGTTTAGTCTAACTTAAATTATTTTTGTTGAATCGAACTTGTAATCGACATCTGAATTCTCGATTTCTGGTCAATAAATAAAAGTAAATATTAAAAAAAAAACTATGGACTGACCTCTACTGAACCAAACAGATCTTTGCTTCTCAAGGTTCCAACCAAACAGTTCATTACACTCTAAGCTAGAAAACAGTCTCATAATTCTTTTGTAAGAACTCAAAAGCACCAAACCAATGCTCAATTGTGCAACAAAACGCCCTATATCTACAACTCTTTCTGATTGCAGGGAACATGAACCCTGAAAAGAAATACTCTGATATGATAAAAAGAACATTGTGGAATCATTTTGAGCCAAGCGAGCCAAAAAAACTCTAAGATCAACAAAACTTAATGCGTTAAGGTTTGGTAATAACTAATCAGTACCAGTCTACATGATCATGTTAAGTGTACAAGGACCTGCAAGAACTCCAAAATATGTTTATTGTTAACATATCACAATGACAAAAAAGACCAAAAATGGTTACTTTAGCGAATCAAAAGAAACCCAAAGAAGATCACATAGAGCCTTACCTGCAAACAAAACAAATAATCACCAAACGATCCAAAACTCAATGCTCGAAACTTAAGCGGTTCTATAAGTCTTCTAAACCACAAAGTTCACCGAAATTTCCAGAAAGGCAAAAGATAAGAAAAAAAAAGGGGGCCTGTCAGACAACCGTGCGACCACTCCGGAGAGGTCAGACCTAGCCGGATAGCGATCCTCTACAGTGCGGAGAGTACAAGGACAATCGTAGCCGTTAATCACACTCAGATCGCACGGTGATGATTCATCAACCCAGGATTAGGGGCCTGTCTCCTTAGAAATCAAGGATACAGAGGTACGAGCCTATAGAACAGATCCTGTTCAAGTAAGGTCGTGATCATTCCCTTCTTCTCTTCGCTATATAAACCGTAGCCTTCCTCTCTCTGTTTCCAATGTGCGCGAAAAACAAATAGCTTCAAATGTCCAATACGCAGCCGTTTCAAAGGTCAACACATTAATGCCCCTGATACGCTGTCGTTTTAGTTATAACTCAATGTCTGACGAAGAAACTGTTGAAACATAGGTTTGTTTTCTTGGAAGTCTCTTCCGGTTGTGGGGTTAGGTTCTCAGTCCGATTCTGGGTTCGGAAGATCAATCTCTTACTCAGGTAAAGTTTTTCATTTTGAATGTCACAGACAACTTGGCGAAGTACTTGTTGATATTTGTCTTGTCTGTTTTGTATGTGTCTTTTGAGTTATGATCTACCATTTATAAAGCAAACCAGAAAAAAAAACAATTCATATGTTATGGGTTTGAGTCTAGATAATACATAATGATTTGTCTTATAAGTTAGCGGAAAAGGCGAGGAACTGTCCTTTGTGGAACTTTCCCTTGGAGCTTGAGCGTACGATAGGCCTCTCGGATATGGCATGGCCTAATGTGTCCTGATTCAGTCTTTCATCCATAACAAGTCTAGCTGTCTCCACGAGTTC
>CAJHQP010012979.1:0-5000 GCA_905132765.1 Moricandia arvensis | reverse complement strand
CGGTCGGATGCGGAACGGAGCAATCCGGTCCGCCGATCGATTCGGGGCATGGACCGACGCGGATTAAGGTGGTGGCCTAAGCCCGGGCTTTTGTTACGCCCGTGGAGACGTCGCTGCCTTAATCGTGGTCTGCAGCACGCGCCTCACGGCGTGCCTCGGCATCTGCGTGCTCAGGGCATCGGCCTGTGGGCTCCCTGATGCGCCCCAGGACATGGAACCAGCCCAGCACGGTGATCAGGACGTTCAGATCAGTCCAAACGAGGTTCACCCGTCCAACCGTACCAGATCAACGGACAGTGTCGTTTACAGAATCAACCCGCGGACATCCGGAAATGACCTAAGGCTGGAACCACGACCTAATGAACGAACTGACTGTCCCACAGCAAATCTTTCCCGACCCATTCGACATTCTAAGACCAATAGTCAAGCCAGAATTCAAGATCAACGAGTGGAACCAGAGTTAGGACGCAACACATCACTTCTGACCCGTTTGGTACGTACCGCATGGCCCGAAGGACATGATCATGACTTTTCCGACCAGATTGAAGATTTCATGATGATCGATCCTTCTAATCTCTCTAAAGCAAGAATACATAAGCTCTCTGAAGATTTGGTTCATCTAAATTGTTCATCCGTTCACGAAAGTTCATCCAACACCCACACGGACACACCACAGTACGTCCTGCTCCTTACCGCGGTACACCCGCTGGGTACAGACGAACCTGGACAGTAGCCGAAGGGTCATCTGTTGACCAGATTAGATTCGGACGAACCTGGACAAGTACACCAAGGGTCATTCGACCAGATCAAGAACCGAAGAGTCATTTTGACTATTTTTCATCTTTTTCCACAAAACTCTAAGTCCTTTCACATGCCTTTTCACTACTATAAATATGTAATCTCATTTCAGCAATAAACCATTCGATTATCACTTTAGTTTTGAGTTAAACTCTTTGTTCTTTGAAGAACTCCTCTTGTTTTCTTGGTGAGTCATATCCGAGATAAACAAAACTCGAATCGTTGGTATTGTGAGTCATATCAAGCAACGGTTAGAGCATCTTCCTTTGGTGGACTTGTGAGTCATATCAAGCACCAACTGAAGTCGGGAATATCGGAGGCCTTCCGCAACCTTCGTGCGACCCTTCAATCCATCAGTTCTCCTTCCGGAGTTCATATCAATCCAATCCGGTCGAGTGATCCTATCTTAGGGCGTATCAAGTGGTATCAGAGCCACTCTTCCGGTATTGTCTATTCATCCATCTTTCTCATCTTCCATTTTCTTCAAACACTTCTTCTTCTATCTATCTTAAATCCGGGCCCCTCATTACCATCCACTAGTATAAAAAAAAAAAAAAAAAAAAAAAGATTCAAGAGTTTGATTTGTGGATTGGTGGTGGAAGAGAAAACCTGCTGGCTGAGGAGAAATCCAGCCTTTGAGGAGGTTAAAGCGGATTTCAAAACCCCAAAAATCTCTTATCTTTCTCTCTTAAGAAATTCCCTCTTGTTTACTTGGAATTGTCCATTGAGATTCGTGATCAGTTCTCTTAGAACTTAGAGTGGAAACTCGTGTGTGATCACCTAAAATCTGAGAGAAACACGTGTGTGGGTGAGGATCAAACACTTGAGAGTGTGAGGTTTTTTATCTAACGTTTTGTGTTTAAGAAATTTCAGGAACCATGAGTAGTGAAGGAGAAAGAAACTAACCTGGAAACTCATTTGCCGGATTGTCTAACCTTCAAATGCGTGCTTTGAATGATTCAATGACTAACTTGATGAATGCAGGTGTATACCAGATCCATCAGAGGCTTGATGAGCTTCAGGCCAGTCAACAAACTCATCCTAGAACCGGAGCAAGGAGAGATCGCCCAAGGAGGCACAACCGGTCCGATGATGAGACCTTAGGGGGAGATCTTCGAGAGGATGAAGTCAGGTCTACCAACCGACCTAGGAGAGGTCATAGGAACCGAGAGCAAGGTGATGTCAATCCATTTGCTAGAAATGATCGTGCTGATGATAGTTTAGGCGGATTGAAATTGAAAATCCCAACTTTTGACGGTAAAAACGATCCTGATGCTTTCCTTGAATGGGAAAGAAAGATTGAACTTGTCTTTGATTGTCAAAACTTTTCTGATCTTAAGAAAGTTAGATTGGCTGCTACTGAATTCTCTGGCTATGCTATTAACTGGTATGACCAAGTTGTGACTCATAGGAGAAGAGCAGGTGAAAGGCCAATTGAAACATGGGATGAACTTACCATGTTGATGAGGAGACGATTTGTTCCAGCTCACTATCACCGAGACCTCCACCAGAGGTTGAGACGCCTACTTCAGGGCACCAAGTCTGTGGAAGACTACTACCAAGAGATGGAGATCTTGATGATCAAGGCTGATGTGGACGAGCCCGTGGATGCCACAATGGCACGATTTCTTTCAGGTCTCAACCGCGACATCCAAGATCGAATGGAGCTTCAAGAGTATGGTAGTGTGGAGCAAATGTTACACAAGGCCATTTTGATTGAACAGCAAGTCAAAAGAAAGAACTACTCAAGACCGGCTCTTGCTCCCAAAGCGGCATACGCTCCAAAACCAAGCTATCCAGACAAAGGTAAGTCTCCTCCCACAACACATAATGCTTTTAAGACTAATGTTCCTGCTCGTGTGGACAAAGGAAAGGAAGTTGAGACTTCTGGTCGAGCAAGAGACATTAGGTGCTTCAAGTGTCAAGGTCTAGGACACTATGCCAAAAACTGCCCCAACCAACGAGTGATGATTCTCTTGGAGAATGGTGAGGTTGAGTCCGAGGATGAAGAGAAGGACAAAGAGGATTTAGGTCCTATCTTTGATGAAGAAGAGGAAGACTTTGACTACCCACATCACGGACCTTTGCTTATTACTAGAAAGATCATGGACGAACCCATCTTCGATGAGGAGGACGACCGGCTGGTCGATGTCTTCGGCCCGACCTTTGACGCTGAGTCTGAGCCAATTTATGATGAGGAAGATGGCTTCGACCACCCAGCTCATGGTCCACTACTTGTTACAAGGCGATCCTTGAGTGTTCAGCCCAAAACCAATGAAAAGGAACAAAGGGAGAATCTCTTTCATTCTCGTTGTCTTGTTTCTGAAAAAAGTTTGTTCTTTGATCATTGATGGTGGAAGTTGTACTAATGTTGCTAGTGACACTCTTGTCAGGAAACTTGGACTTGTGACTAAGCCTCTCTCTCGACCGTTCCGGCTCGAGTGGCTAAATGAAGCAGGCGAGCAAATGGTGAAAGAACAAGTCACCGTCCCTCTTACCATTGGACTATACGAGGACGAGGTTGTGTGTAACGTCCTTCCCATGGACGCATGCCATATCCTTTTGGGCCAGCCATGGCAGTTTGATTAGAAGGCCGTGCATGATGGCTACACAAACCGACACTCATTTGATCATAAGGGCAAGAAGATCACGTTGGTCCCATTGACTCCTTCGGAAGTGCACCAAGATCAGATCCAGCTCAAGAGGACTCGAGACAAGGAGCCCAAGAAGGACGAACCGGAAACATCCACTCGACACTCCAACTTTTTTATTAAAGAAAGTCAGGTCAGGAAATCTCTTTACTCTCAAAAGCCACTTCTTTTACTTGTGTACAAAGAATCTCTTATGGCTGCCCCTTCTTCTGACCTTCCACCGGAGATTCCGAGTGAACTTCTAGATCTTTTGCAGGATTTTTCTGATGTTTTTCCAGATGAAAATCCGAAGGGACTGCCACCGGTTCGAGGCATTGAACACCAGATCGACTTCGTCCCAGGCGCATCCCTACCGAACCGACCAGCATACCGTACCAACCCGGTGGAAACCAAATAACCTCAGAAGCAGATTAGTGACCTTCTCGACAAAGGTTACATCCGGGAAAGCCTTAGTCCTTGTGCCGTACACGTTCTGTTGGTACCCAAAAAGGATGGTTCATGGCGTATGTGTGTGGACTGCCGTGCCATCAACAACATTACGGTAAAGTATAGGCATTCCATTCCTAGGCTTGATGACATGCTTGATGAGTTGCATGGTTCATGTGTCTTCTCTAAGATTGATTTGAAAAGTGGATACCATCAGATTAGGATGAAGGAAGGTGATGAATGGAAAACTGCATTTAAGACCAAACTAGGGTTGTATGAATGGCTTGTGATGCCATTTGGGCTTACTAATGCACCTAGTACTTTCATTCGTTTGATGAATCACGTCTTGAGATCCTTCATTGGTCATTTTGTGGTAGTTTACTTTGATGACATTCTTATCTACAGCAAGAACCTTGAAGATCATAGGACGCACTTGAAATCTGTTCTTGAAATTCTTAGGAAAGAGAGACTCTTTGCAAATCTTGGTAAATGCTCTTTTGGAACAGATAACGTGGTGTTCTTAACGACGCTGGTGTTTGCGGGTTTCTCAACGACGCGGGTGTTTGCGGGTTTCTCAACGACGCTCGTGTTTGCGGGTTTCTCAACGACGCTCGTGTTTGCGGGTTTCTCAACGACGCTCGTGTTTGCGGGTTTCTCAATGACCCTCGTGTTTGCGGGTTTCTCAACGACGCTGGTGTTTGCGGGTTTCTCAACGATGCTGGTGTTTGCGGGTTTCTTAACGACGCTGGTGTTTGCGGGTTTCTCAACGACGCTGGTGTTTGCGGGTTTCTCAACGACGCTGGTGTTTGCGGGTTTCTCAAAGACGCTGGTGTTTGCGGGTTTCTCAACGACGCTGGTGTTTGCGGGTTTCTCAACGACGCTGGTGTTTGCGGGTTTCTCAACGACGCTGGTGTTTGCGGGTTTCTCAAAGATGCTGGTGTTTGCGGGTTTCTCAACGACGCTGGTGTTTGCGGGTTTCTCAACGACGCTGGTGTTTGCGGGTTTCTCAACGACGCTGGTGTTTGCGGGTTTCTCAAAGACGCTGGTGTTTGCGGGTTTCTCAACAACGCTGGTGTTTGCGGGTTTCTCAAAGACGCTGGTGTTTGCGGGTTTCTCAATGACGCT
>CAJHQP010012978.1:0-10459 GCA_905132765.1 Moricandia arvensis | reverse complement strand
CTTCTAGTCTCTCTCAAACTCTATTCTATCCGTTTATTCTCTGTTTCTTGTCAACCTTTCAAAAGGAACATTGATCTTCATCTAAAGGAAGGAATTCCTTGTGATCCATCAACGACAATACAAGGTAATCTTGTGTCATTGAGTAGCAACACATCTCTGAGGCATCACCATCGCCAAGGAGAGCAGTTCATCATCAGATCCGAGTCCTAGTAGTCTCGTGATCAACCCTCTATCCATCCCCTTCAAGTGATCCGTGGAGAACAAGCCTATCCAGGCCGCACCAAGTGGTATCAGAGCCACTTGAAGGTTAGGGTTCGTGTTTGTCTACTCAGATCTATCATTCCATCAAACACTTTCTTCTCTTTCTATCTGTTGTAAGCTGATCCGGCCAACCCCTAAAGAAAAATCAAAAGAAAAGTGGTCTAAGATCTAAAAACAGAAAGAGATCGGCCAAATCAAAAAAAAAAAAAAAAGAAAGAACAAAGCTGAGGAGAAATCCAGCTGGGGTGGTAAAGCGGATTGGTGACCAAACTCTTTCAATCTGTCTATCTAAATCACTTGGGATAAAAGTTCTAGAGCTTAGGTGAAAGAGCTTTGAATCTTAACTGAACTCGTGAGAAAGGCAGAGACTTGGCAACTAAAACTGAGTGAGAGAGAGTTTTGTTTGCTATTTGGCTTTTCTAACTTGTTTTTCAGGTTACTATGGCTGAAAGAAGAGAGGGAGAGGATGTGGGAGAACCTGTTGTTCAACACATCCGGCTTGATCAACTGCAGTTTGAAGCCATGATCGCTGAGGTCACCAGGAGAATGGAGAGAGTTAACCGAGCTAACGTTGACTTACCTGGTATTGATCATGTTGCAGGTGTAGGTGCTGAACGAGCTAGGCTGAGACCTAGGAGAAGAGCTCGTGCAGTGGAAAAGGTTGAGGAGCAACTTGAGTCCGCAGAAGAGAGTGAAGGAGACTCACTGGATGGATGTAAATTTAGAGATTCAGAGAGCTTTTAATGGAAGAACATGATGAACAAACTGAAGAACAAGAGAGAGAAGAGAGGATTCGTGTAGGTAGAGAATAAAGAGAGAGGAAAGTGTTTTCCTTGCTTAGATTAGTTTCTGAGTACATGCCTATTAATAGGCAAACAAAACAAAAACAACTAATAAACAATTCAGACAAGTTGAGCAGAGAAAATATTAAACAATTGGGTCTGGAGCAGTCTGAAGAAGGGCAGGGGCTCGTCCAGCCATGTTAGAAAGTGACAGGTGAAGAATGGTCCCCCCCTCTCTCCATTTGAATTTATTTGAACTCTTCTGCCCTTGGCCTTATCTCCAACGTCTATTTGCCTTTGTCAAATCCTCCTTTGGTTCTGAATAGAATAAGCTTCCTTCCTTTTCAATTTAAACCTTCCCTTGTCTTGCAAGCCACGTTAGGTCACTCCTTGACCTAACTGTACGGACAAATGGTTATTTCATACTTGATCATTCTGGATGATTCTCTTGCCTTGATATCTTCTTCTCTATTATTCATGTCTTCTTGTCAACATTTATTTCCAGATTATTTATTCTTCATGTCAACACTCCCCCTCAAGCTCGACCATAGGGACTGGTCAAGCTTGGAAGCCATGAAGCATTCCCTCATTAAAACCTTAGCTAGGTAAAACCACTTGGGAGAAAACCCAAGCTAAGGAAAAAGAGTAGAACACTCCATGGAGGAGAGATCAGTGACATGTGAGGTTTATGAGTCCAAGCTTTGGATGAATGAACTCACAGACTTTCGTACTTGCAGCCTTGGTGAAAATATCAGCTAGCTGGTCTTCACTTCTTGTATAGCATGGTAGGATGATCCTCTGCTCCACAGCTTGTCTCACCTTATGACAATCAACCTCAATGTGTTTGGTTCTTTCATGAAACACATTGTTGGATGCTATGTGTATTGCAGCTTGATTATCACAATGAATTGTGATTGGCAATGATGTCTCCACGCCCAAATCCTTGAGCAGGTTCCTGATCCAGATGAGCTCACTAGTGAGCTTCCTCATTGCTCTATATTCTGCTTCAGCACTTGAGCAAGATACCACCTTCTGCTTCTTGCTCTTCCAGGTTACCAAATTGCCTCCAATAAAGGTACAATAGCCTGTTGTTGACCTCCTGTCCACTCTATCTCCAGCCCAATCAGCATCACAATACCCCACTATCTCTGTGCTCTTGTTGCAACCCATCCAAACTCCTTGACCTGGTGCTTCTCTTAGATACCTTAGAATCCTTTCCACCATGTTCCAATGGTGAACCTTGGGAGCTTGCATATGCTGGCTAACTTGGTTTACTGCAAAGCACACATCTGGTCTGGTGATGGTGAGGTAGATCAGTTTGCCAACCATTCTCCTATAGTGCTTAACATCTTCATAGGGCTTGTCTTCAATCTCCCCCTCACGCATCACCTTATAGCCCTCTTCTAGTGGAATCTTAGCTGCTCTTCCACGTAGATTTCCTACCTCATGTAACAGATCAAGTGTGTACTTCCTTTGGGATAGAAACAGTCCATCTTTTGATCGACATATCTCAATCCCTAGAAAGTACTTTAACTCACCCAAATCTTTGATATCAAATGAGGATTTAAGAAAGGCTTTAGTTAAGAGAATACCTTCCTTATCACTACCAGTGATGATGATATCATCCACATATACAAGGATCACTACAATCCCTTGTTGGCTGGTGAGAGTGAAGAGTGTGTGATCAGCTTCAGATTTTACAAAACCTCTTCCATTTAGGGTTGTGTTGAGCTTGTGATACCAGGCCCTTGGTGATTGCTTTAAGCCATAGATGGCTTTCTTCAATCTGAGAACATTTCCAGGCTTGACAAGATGTTCTAGACCAGGGGGTGGTCTCATGTAGACTTCATCTTCAAGTTCTCCTTGTAGGAAAGCATTTTTGACATCCATTTGCCATAGATCCCACTCCAAGTTAACTGCCAAAGATAGGATGATCCTTATGGTGTGTAGTTTGGCGACTGGTGCAAAAGTATCAAGGTAGTCTTCCCCATAGGTCTGAGTGAAGCCCCTTGCTACTAGTCTTGTTTTGCGCCTCTCCACTGTACCATCTGCATTGTACTTGATTGTGAAGATCCAACGACTTGTTACAGCTTTCTTGCCTTTGGGAAGCTCCACTTCATACCATGTATCATTGACAATCATTGCATTTGTTTCACTTCCAACTGATTCTCTCCACTCCTTATGCTCCATAGCTTCCTCATAAGACTTTGTAATGTATTCCTGGTCCAGTTCTCCAATGAACACAACATGTTCCTGAGGATACTGAGCTAGGGAGCAAACAGATTGGATAGGATGTGCTACTGCCTGAGAATTGAAGTACACCCTTGTGTTGATCCAGTTAGAAGCTGGTTGTTTGATTCTGGTACTCCTCCTTAGTGGTGGTTGTGCTTCCTCCTCATCATATGAAGACTGAGTTTCATTTAACACTGAACCCTCTTGTTCTTGTTGCTCAGCTTGATCATGAGATGTTGCTGAGGTATCCTGTTGTGGCTCAGCCAGATTGTCATTGCCCCCCTCATGATCAAGGTGAGGAACCCCAATCTCATCAATACTTGACTCAGTTTCAGTAGGTGGTGTTGGGTCCCTCCTGGTATCCTTTGGTTCAGTTTCCACCCTTGCTTCAGGCATACTGACCCCAAGACTTTCCATCACACGCCTAAGATTGCTTGCTCTATCAGAGGCTGATTGGGATAGGTTTTCCAACTCATCCCAACTCTTGTCATCATAATACCCTCTTGATTCTACAAACTTCACATCCCTAGACACCATGACTCTCCTAGTCTCTGGTGAATAGCACTTGTACCCTTTTTGGTTTGGGGAGTATCCAATGAACATTGCCCTTGTACTCTTAGCCTCTAGCTTGTTTCTTTGCTCTCCTGGTATCAAAACAAAACAAAGACACCCAAACACACGCATATGATCTATAGATGGTCTGGTTTTGTTGAGTACCTCAAATGGAGAGTGTCAATACTGCATCTCCCCAAAATCTTTTGGGTACACTTGTATGGAACATCATGCTCCTGGAAACCTCCATGAGGTGTCTATTCTTTCTCTCAGCTACACCATTCTGTTGAGGTGTGTATGGGCAGCTGGTTTGATGGATCACCCCATGCTTTGCTAAGTGTTGTTGAAATGCATTGCTTGTGTATTCCCCTCCATTATCTGATCTAAAAATTTTTATCTTGGCATTGAAATGGTTAGACACATAACTCTGAAAATTTATAAAAGCTTCTAAGACCCTATCTTTTGATTGCAGCAGTGTGATCCATGTGTATTTAGACTTCTCATCTATGAATGTCACAAAGTATCTATGATGTTCTCTAGATTCACATGGAGCAGTCCAAACATCAGAGTGAATAAGGTCAAAGCAATTTTCATAGATAGTACTTGATCTAGGGAACACATTTTTGCAATGCTTGCCTAAGATACAAGCCTCACAATCACTTTTAAAAGAAATACTAGGAAGCATGATGTTCAAGGCACGAGAATGGGGATGTCCTAATCTAGCATGCCACATTACATCTTTAGGGAAATTAAAACTTGAATTTAAAGCAGAATATAAATCAGTTGCAAGCTTGGTGTCTTCAAGCAAGTACAAGTCTCCCTTGGTCACACCTTTGCCAAGCAACCTACTAGTTTCAATATCCTGAAAGTAGACATCATTAGGAGTGAAGGTAACCTTGCAATTCAAGTCATTAGTTGCTTTCTTAACTGATAACGGGTTGGATGTGAAACTAGGCATGTAAAAAGCTTTAGAATCTTTTTCAAATAACCTAAGATCACCTATCCCTTTAATTTGCACTCTTTCTCCATTGGCTATCATAACATTTCCTAAGGCAGGAACAATATTTTTAATTAAGCTTAGATCACTAATCATGTGGTGACTGTGAGAATAAGAGATTTAGAGATAGTTTACTTGCTGGAAACTGAAGAACATGAAGAACAAGAGAGAGAGAGAAGAGATTTCGAAATGTAAAGAGAGAGAAGGAGAGAAATGATTTCCTTGCTTAATGTGTTATGGGAACAACCCATAAATAGGGAAACAATAGGCAAGCAGACAGAAGAGAAAATAATAAACAAATACATCAGAAACAGCCAAATTGGCTCAGCCAGCAGCAGAGAAAGGGACAGGTCTGAAGTGGTCCCAAGAATTCAAATTCAAATTCTTCAGCTCACATGTGACTTCTTTCCTTGTCTCCAACGTCCATATAGTCTTGGTGTGACCAGACTAAAGTTTTCTGGTTAAGGTAACCAGTTCTGATCCATTTAGCACTTCCCCTTGTCTTGCACGCCAAGTTAGGGCACTTCCTCTTGTCTTGCACGCCAAGTTAGGGCAAGGTTGTACGGACAACCTTGTTCCACAAGCTTCACTTAAACACTGCTTATTCTTCTGATTGTATTGTCTTTTATCTCTTGATGTCTTCATGTCAACACTCCCCCTCAAGCTTGAACATAGGGACTGGTCAAGCTTGGAAGCCATGAAGCATTCCCTCATTAAAACCTCAGCTAGGTAAAACCACTTGGGAGAAAACCCAAGCCAAGGAAAAAGAGTAGAACACTTCATGGAGGGGAGATCAGTGACATGTGAGGTCTATGAGTCCAAGCTTTGGATGAATGAACTCACAGACTTTAGTACTTGCAGCCTTTGTGAAGATATCAGCTAACTGGTCTTCACTTCTTGTATAGCATGGTAGGATGATCCTTTGCTCCACAGCCTGCCTGACCTTATGACAATCCACCTCAATGTGTTTGGTTCTCTCATGAAACACATTGTTGGATGCTATGTGTATTGCAGCTTGATTATCACAATGCATTGTGATTGGTGATGTAGTCTCTATACCCAAGTCTCTTAGCAGGTTCTTGATCCAAATGAGTTCACTAGTAAGCTTCCTCATTGCTCTATATTCAGCCTCAGCACTTGAACATGATACCACCTTCTGCTTCTTGCTCTTCCAAGTGACTAAGTTTCCTCCAATGAAAGTGCAATAGCCTGTTGTAGACCTCCTGTCTACTCTATCACCAGCCCAATCTGCATCACAATACCCCACAATCTCTGTGTTCTTGTTGCAACCCATCCATACTCCTTGTCCTGGTGCTTCTCTTAGATATCTCAAGATCCTCTCCACCATGTTCCAGTGATGTATCTTGGGTGTTTGCATATGCTGACTGACTTGATTGACTGCAAAACAAACGTCTGGTCTAGTGATGGTAAGGTAGATGAGCTTTCCAACCATTCTCCTATAGTGCTTGACATCTTCATAAGGTTTGTCCTCAAACTCCCCCTCACGCAACACCTTATAGCCATCTTCTAGTGGAGTTTTGGCTGCTCTTCTTCCTAGATCACCTGCCTCATTCAACAAATCAAGTGTGTACTTCCTTTGGGATAAGAACAGTCCCTCTTTAGACCGGCATATCTCAATCCCTAAGAAGTACTTTAACTCACCCAAGTCTTTGATATCAAATGAGGTTTTAAGAAAGCTTTTAGTTAAGAGGATACCTTCCTTGTCACTCCCTGTGATGATGATATCATCCACATACACTAGGATCACCACAATTCCTCTTTGACTGGTGAGAGTGAAGAGAGTGTGATCAGCTTCAGACTTCACAAAACCTCTTCCATTGAGAGTGGTGCTGAGCTTGTGATACCAAGCCCTTGGTGATTGTTTCAACCCATAGATAGCTTTCTTCAGTCTAAGAACATTTCCAGGTTTGACAAGGTGTTCTAGGCCAGGAGGTGGTCTCATGTAGACTTCATCTTCCAGCTCTCCTTGTAGGAAGGCATTCTTTACATCCATCTGCCATAGATCCCACTCCAAGTTGACTGCTAAAGAGAGAATGATCCTTATGGTGTGTAGTTTGGCCACAGGTGCAAAAGTATCAAGGTAGTCTTCCCCATATGTCTGAGTAAACCCCCTTGCTACTAGCCTTGTCTTGCGCCTCTCTACTGTTCCATCAGCATTGTACTTGATGGTGAAGATCCAACGGCTTGTCACTGCTTTCTTGCCTTTAGGAAGCTCAGCTTCATACCAAGTATCATTTACTGTCATTGCATTGGTTTCATTTCCAACTGAATCTCTCCACTCCTTGTGCTCCATAGCTTCTTCATATGTCCTTGGGATGTACTCCTGATCCAATTCACCAATGAACACTACATGTTCTTGTGGATACTGAGCCAAAGAACACATTGCTTGTATAGGATGAGCTACTGCTTGTGAGTTGAAGTAAACTCGTGTGTTGATCCAATTGGAAGGAGGATTTCGGATTCTGGTACTCCTTCTCAATGGTTGTGTCTGAACATTTCCATCCACAGCTGGTGCTTCCTCATCATCCTTAGACTGATCATCATTCACCACTAACCCTTCTTCTTGCTCATCTTGATCATGAGAAACTGAACTTCCTTGTGGTACATGTTGTTGTTCAGTTTGGTTCCCCCCTTCAGGATCAAGGTGAGTAACCTCAACAGCTTCATCTTCAGGCTCCTCATTCATCTCTTCACTTGGTGGGGTGTGAGGACCTTGTCTTGTCTCATGAACAGGTACAACCCTCTCTTCTGGTATACTGATGCCAAGGCTTTCCATTACCCTTCTCAAATTGATTGCTTTATCTGAGGCTGATTGAGATAGATTCTTCACCTCATCCCAACTCTTCTCATCATAATAACCCTTAGTCTCCACAAACTTCACATCTCTTGATATTAGAACCCTTCTTGCCACTGGATCATAACACTTATAACCCTTTTGTGTTGGAGAGTATCCAATGAACATAGCTTTTGAGCTTTTGGCATCTAACTTGCTCCTCTGTTCCCCTGGTATCAACACAAAGCAGAGGCATCCAAATACACGCAGATGATCCAAAGAGGGCTTGTTGTTGTTTAGTACCTCAAATGGAGACAAATCATTAAGAATCTTAGTGGGAATCCTGTTGATCAGATAACAAGCAGCCATCACAGCATCACTCCAAAACCTCTTTGGAACATTAGTATGGAACATCATTGACCTTGCCACTTCCATCAAATGCCTATTCTTCCTCTCAGCTACTCCATTTTGTTGTGGAGTATAAGGACAGCTTGTCTGATGTATGATCCCATGCTGAGCTAGACACTGCTTGAAGGCTTGACTTGTATACTCTCCACCATTATCTGACCTAAGAATCTTGATTTTGGCACTGAAATGGTTGAGGACATGGGTCTGGAAATTCTTGAAAGCTTCAAGCACTCTGTCTTTAGACTGGATCAGTGTCACCCAAGTGTACTTAGACTTCTCATCAATAAAAGTCACAAAGTACTTGTGATTCTCTCTAGACAGACAAGGAGCAGTCCAGACATCAGAATGAACAAGGTCAAAGCACTTCTCATAGATTGTACTTGACCTTGGAAAGACTGTCCTACAATGCTTCCCCAAGATACATGCTTCACATCCATCATTTTCAAACACCACACCAGGAAGCATTAGGCTTAGAGCTCTAGCGTGAGGATGTCCCAACCTGGCATGCCATGTAGTGCCATCAACTCCCAGAGAAGTACTGATCATGCAGATAGAAGAAGATGGTTCTGTTCTTTTGAGATGATAGAGTTCATCATGACTGTGTCCTCTTCCAATCACCTGCCCTGTCTTTAGGTCTTGAAACTCAACATCATCAGGTCTAAATAGCACTTGACAACTCAAATCAACTGTAGCCTTCCTTACTGATAGCAAGTTAGAAGTAAACTGAGGCATATATAAGGCAGATGATTCTCTATCGAACAACCTAAGGTTCCCTATCCCTTCTATCTTAACCTTATCTCCATTGGCTATAATTACATTCCCTGAGGCTGGCTTTACATCACTAATCAGATTCCTATCACTAATCATATGGTGACTAGCTCCTGAATCTATAATGATAGGTTTAGAGTCTGTACCTGCCTTCTTAGCTGAGATGATGGCCTTGGCAGCTCTAATAAAGTCATTCAGATCACTCCTGGTCACTGAGTCATCAGTTCTGGTAGCACCAGCTGCACTTCTCCACGCTCCTTCTTCATTTGAATCACTACTGAAGGCAGAATACATGGTCTTTCCTTCAATGTCTGAGGTTCAATCTGCTTGAGCAAATTCCTGGCCATCCTAATATCCATCTTCCTTTGTTTCAAAATATTTCTTCTGTGTTGTTTCTTAGTCCTCTTGTACTCATGAAACAACACAACTTTCCCATTCTTTCCCATCCTGTTGTTTGTAGGATGACCTGACTTCATTTCCTTCTCAAAGAGTGTGTGAGTAGCTTGTTCTTGCTGGATAAGCGCACACACACCTTCTACACTTGGGAGCTTGTCTTCTCTAAGAACATGCTTGATCAGCTGACTGTATGATGGATTTAGAGTGAGTAGCAAACTAAAGACCACATCCTGTTCTTGCCTTTCTCTTAAGACTTCAGGATCACTAGAACTTGGTCTTAGCATGTTATGCTCTGACCATAAGCTTCTAAATTTTCCAAGATGCTGGTTGAACTCTCCTTCATCTTGTTTCAGGTTGTTGATCTCTTTCTTGATTTCAAACACCCTGCTCAGATTAGACATGTTTCCATACACCTTCCTAAGTGTATCCCACAACTCTTTGGAGGTCTCACAGTAGGAGTAAGCTTCCAGGATTGAAGCTTCAAGGCTGTTCTGGATGATAGACAACACCATGAGGTCCTCCTGACCCCATTTGTCCTTGCCAGCCAACACCACTTCAGTACCATCCTCTCCTAGGATGGTCTTCTTTGATGGTTTGTCTTCTGTCACATAGAACCAGAGACCTCGTCCTCCCAAGGCTGTCTTGACAAGCCTTGACCATAAAAGATAGTTATCTCCCTTGAGAGTAACTGGAATGTTTACTTTGGTATTTTCCATTTTTGGCAAATTCTGGAGCTGGAAATGAAGAACAGCTGAAGAACAAGATGAACTTTGCCAAAAATAGAAAAGAAAACTCAGAGATTTGCGGAAGTTAAGTAAAAGAATGAAGAAGAATAGGTCTCAAGAGCATAAGTGCTCTGATACCATGTGAGAATAAGAGATTTAGAGAGAGTTTACTTGCTGGAAACTGAAGAACATGAAGAACAAGAGAGAGAGAGAAGAGATTTCGAAATGTAAAGAGAGAGAAGGAGAGAAATGATTTCCTTGCTTAATGTGTTATGGGAACAACCCATAAATAGGGAAACAATAGGCAAGCAGACAGAAGAGAAAATAATAAACAAATACATCAGAAACAGCCAAATTGGCTCAGCCAGCAGCAGAGAAAGGGACAGGTCTGAAGTGGTCCCAAGAATTCAAATTCAAATTCTTCAGCTCACATGTGACTCTTTCCTTGTCTCCAACGTCCATATAGTCTTGGTGTGACCAGACTAAAGTTTTCTGGTTAAGGTAACCAGTTCTGATCCATTTAGCACTGTCGCGTAGACTCTTG
>CAJHQP010012977.1:0-10465 GCA_905132765.1 Moricandia arvensis | reverse complement strand
CAGTTATTTCGTTAAAATCTCCAATCATGAACCAAGGTCCATCTTTTATTGTTGTTAAACGCGTAAGTTTCGAAACTAACTCCTTTTGTTCTAAGACCATAAACATATTTCATGTATACTTGTATTCCATCAGTGAATGCAGATACATTAATCATTCGATTATTGGAAAATAAAGCATGGACTTGTAAAATAATCCATAGAAATAAATCTAAATCAAGAGGCCTAATGGTAAACAACTTCTCTAATCCTAGGTCGGCCCTAATGTTTTGCAACATCAGCTTCCTATTTTTCGTTTAAGAAAGGAACAAGAGTCATGGGCGATGCTTCTGGAACATCTTATAAGGCGTTAAACTGTGAGGTCGTTTCCAATCCCTCGACAGTTCTAACTGATTGTCTTCATTGATAAAGGTTTGGATGATCTTTGGCATCCACCATACCTTTCTTAGCATTAGAGAGAAGCATATGTTTCCTTGATGTTGGGCCTTGTTGTTGGAGACTTGTTCCTCGTCCACCACCAATATCTTGGAATATTGATGTTATTGCGCGGAGTCTTGGAGAGGCTCTGTGAATAAACTTCAACAGTGGTTTTTTTTCAGCTTGAAAAAGAGAGAGAGCCACACTCCTCCATGAAGACTTTTGATCCGAGTCCTCCTCGTCATTAACAACAACCAGTCCAACCTCAATTATAAGAATTGGGTTATGTTGCTATGTCATAACATTTGCACCCGTTCTCCCAGAGAAACCTCGTGGTTATAATCCATTTAAGGGAATTGTCACCCAAGAGATTATCATCCTGTAATAGTATGAGCTCATTACCAGTAACCTCATCATGCATCTCTTAATCCTCTTGCTGATCCTCATCATTCCCACCCATATTTTGAGTGCATCATAAGGAGGAATTAGGTCCTCAGCTGAAACTATTTGCTGGTCATACTTGAACTCATTATCCTTTGGAGCTGGTCTGAATGTTACATTAACGTCAACTATTTGAGACTCTGAGCATTTCGACAACGAGGGACTTGGTTCCTTAGCATACAGAGAATTTACTGGCTGGGGCAATGGATTAAAATCCATACGAGCTAAGTCGATAACCGAGCCTGAACTGTAAGCCTATAGAATTATCCTCCCCTATCTTCATTAGTTTAAAACTCTTCCTTCCATGAACGCTCTCTGGCGGAAGTATCCTTTCTAACATAGGAGTAACGATTATTCCCCCCCCCTTGAGTTCTCAGGGATGTTTGTCTTGTCCCTCCTGAGAACACAGCACGAGAAATGTGACTATCCGATGGACCCGATTATGATAGCTTGGGCATTCACTGTTTGATCTTAAGGAACCTCCCTCTAGACCACGCTTGGACCACGTCTTTAAAGCTTCCCACATGATGTTTGTTCGACATCAATATACCTCTAGGATTAGATGAATACAGACGAACATGATCAAATTCAGTCTCTGTCCCATAAAGACCATTTACCATAGCAAAAGAAAAAAGTTGGGGAGTCGAAGTTCTCATGTGTCATAACATCACAAGAGTACAATATTTAAAGATCTTTTCATAATGCAGCTTTATTGTGATATCTTCTTCAGCTCTCGTCTGAATCTTCTGTGAAAAAAACTTCAAAGGATTGTTGGAGTCGATTTCGACTTTTACTTTTTCCTTTGGGATAATCTCTAGAATCCCAATTTCCGAGTTTATCTCCAATAGCTTTAAGGTTCAGTTCTGTGCAACAATGGAGAGGAATACCCTGAAGATGAATCCAGAAAGGGACCGTTGAAGGTAGTTATCAGCGATGACCAATTCCATCGCTGCAGAACAAACATACAAAAGTTATAATGAAAAGGCCCAAGGCGGAGGACAAAGTTAGGTCCTCCTCATTATCAAAGTTGAAGAGAAATCTACCATTCCCTAGATCACATGCCATAATCTTCTTTTTCATACCCCACTGCTCGGGCATTGCAACAATGAGTCGCCTCTACGTTCTGTTTTTTTTTTTGGGGGGGGGGGGTTAGTATCTTGCCAATTAGAAACAAGCTATATTCACGAATGATATTTGCATCGGCTGAATCCGCAGGAAAATTGGTTCCGCATTATCCTGGTCGATGAGACGATTGATGTTTTTGTGTGATGCCATATGAGCAATCAGGAAATGATAATAGATCTCATGGTTGGTTTTGGTTTTTCGAAGAATAAAGTACTCGAACCAGAGAGAATAAGACTCTCGTGTAGATATGATCAACCTTATGGAGTGATCAATAGGTTTTCACATAAACAAACCGAGGAATAAGTTACGTGCGGAAGAAGGTGCCGAAAGTGAGAGTCACAGATCCAATATCATACGACAAATTGATTCAATTTCTATTTCAGATCTATCACCAAAGGATCAGTAGATTGTGAACTAAGATCCTCAAAAAGAAGATCAAAGTCGTCATTCTTGTCACCTCTAAAAGCAGCTAGGATTTCATTGTATTATTTAAATTTGTTATGAATAATATTAATAATTTTATGTGTCATTAAAGATGATATAATGGTTTAAAACTGTTTTAAATAAAACAAAATAAACTAGTAAAAAATTAACTGAATAAGCTTGGTGGGTTTGAAAGTAACTATTCAAGGTTATTAAACTTAGAAATAAACCATCAGGGAAGATGAATTATTTTTGATGTGGAATACTGTCAGATGATCCAAAAATAATTCTTCCAGAGCTCCAAATAAAAAACAGCCAAAAAATTTCACTAAATAACCAAAAGACTATACATTTATTTTATAAATATACAAATATAAATAAATCTAAAATAAAAATATTTTTTATATTTATTGAATTATAAATTTTAGATTTGAATTTTCTATAATTTTTTCAAAAAATTATTTTAGAGGTCTTTTAAACAAAGTTTTTTTGAAATTCGAAACAAATCATTGTGAAACTATTTTAAATTTTTTAAAAACTTTTAAGTATTTATATATTTTAAGATCTTAAACACACTCCCCTCTTTCACCCTTAAAATTTAAAACCTAAATTTAGATTTATTAATCATAGGAATATAAATATCTATTTACCTTTAAGAAATTTTATTTTGGTTATCTTGACAACTAAATATTATCTTTCTGATAAAATATTTGCAGTATTATCTTAAGTATTTCTTATTTATAAACTAGAAAATTAGAAAAGGAACACTTACGCGTAACTAATGAAGTTTTGTTTTTGACAGCGTATGTAAACATTTACAATGTCAAACCGCGGTTAGTAATAAAGCGACCCCTAAAAATTGAAAGTAGTAGTAGTAGTTGTTGATGGATTTGAATTGAACATTATAATCTAATAATTAATCTAAAGTCTTTCTTTCTCTCTCCTCGTGACCTTTAAAAGCCTCCTCCAATATTCCAAACCCAAAACAAGACAGACAAACAACACGAAAAAAAAAACAATCAACAATGGCGGTGAAGAAGAAAATCTCATGGAGATCATTAGTGACTAGCTGTTTAGGAGATCCAGATATCACAATGGTTCCTCCACAGAAACCCAAGAGAAAAGATGACGTCATCAAGAAACAGAGCTCGTTTCAGAGACTATCGGTTCTTGATTTGAGCAACCCGAGTTCCAACACTCTGTCAGAAGATCTATCGATTTCCCTCGCTGGATCGGATCTTCACAAATTCACGCTCGGCGAGCTTAAAGTCATTACACAAAGCTTTTCCTCAACCAACTTCCTTGGTGAAGGAGGGTTTGGTCCTGTTCATAAAGGATTCGTCGATGATAAGCTTCGTCCTGGTCTTAAAGCTCAGCCTGTCGCTGTTAAATTGCTCGACCTTGAAGGTCTTCAAGGTCACCGTGAATGGCTGGTTCGTAATTTCATTCCATTTTAGTTTCCCCTAATTAATTAATCTTCTTAACTCGTTTCAGGCTCTTAATCTTTTATTTTATGGTTTTCAGACAGAAGTCATGTTTCTTGGACAACTAAAACACAAAAATCTTGTGAAACTGATTGGTTATTGCTGCGAGGAAGAACACAGGACTCTTGTTTACGAGTTTATGCCTCGTGGAAGCTTAGAGAATCAACTTTTCAGAAGTGAGTTTATTTCTATAATTCTTGTCTATTAACGATCAAATTTAGACAAGAAAGTTCCTAGATTGAGATGTTTTAATTCCAAATTTTCAGGATATTCAGCGTCGCTTCCGTGGTCGACGAGGATGAAGATCGCTCATGGAGCTGCAACAGGTCTTCAGTTTCTCCACGAAGCAAAAAATCCTGTAATATATCGTGATTTCAAAGCTTCCAATATCTTGTTAGATTCGGTAAGCAACAAGTTTCATTTTCATGATTTCTGAGTTTCAAACTCCTTCAGTTTCTAATCTCAATCTATCTTTTCAGGACTACACAGCTAAACTCTCTGACTTTGGATTAGCCAAAGACGGACCAGAAGGAGACGACACGCATGTTTCAACGCGCGTGATGGGCACGCAAGGCTACGCAGCTCCTGAATACATCATGACCGGTCATCTAACAGCGAGGAGTGACGTGTACAGCTTCGGTGTTGTGTTACTCGAGCTTTTGACCGGAAGGAGATCAGTAGACAAGAAACGATCTTCAAGGGAACAAAATCTCGTGGATTGGGCTCGTCCAATGCTCAAGGACGCTCGTAAACTTGATCGGATCATGGACCCGAGGCTTGAAGGTCAATACTCAGAGACAGGTGCAAAGAAAGCAGCAGCTTTGGCTTACTTATGCTTAAGCCATCGACCCAAGAACCGGCCTTGTATGAGCACAGTAGTCTCTATCCTCAACGATCTTAAGGACTATAATGATATTCCCATGGGGACATTTACTTACACGGTGCCAAACACTCCCGAAAAGTCAGTTTCCGATAATAGGGATGACGAAGGTCGTGTTAGGGAAAGTAATAAGCCTCGTAAGAGTCATCATCATCGAGAAAGTAATCATCATCGATCATCTCCCACGGCCAACTCTCCGAGGACTAAGTCTCCTACAGCTAAGTCGCCGGGAGGAGGAAACCACCGGACAACTTTGAGAAATGGATTGAACTCGCCTATGAGAAGTGAGGCTGGTGGGGAACGGTACTAAGTTTTCTTGTCTCACCTACTCTTACCTACTCTTCAAATTATTGTTTTAAAAAAAAATCCAATGTAAATAACTAAATAGTTTGTCATTTATTTAATATCTGAAAAAATATATATCTTTTGTGAAAAAATTGGATGGTCCTTTCATTGAGGATCAATTTGATTCCTATATTTTGTCGTTTGTTTTGTTTATTTCAAATCAAAAGCGGTCCAACATGATGATATTATTTTGTTTATGTACATTTCGTCTAAAGAGAAGACGCGTAAACTCCGTAATTCACCGTTTTTTGTTCTTTTTATCTTCAGTCACCTTTATGCACTTATTGCGTTACTTTTTATCACCTAAACATTCTACTAAAACAAGTTTTGATCATACGAAATGTGTTTCTAAGAGAAATACAACCATTTGTCTGTGTCTGATCTACACGAAAGAAGGGAATGCCTCTGATCTTAATAATTTTTGTTAATGACTATGTCTGGACATTCCAGTTTTGGTAAATGTGAAACAGGCTCACGTCCTCAAAATTATTCTATAGTTTCCAAACACATAAATCTCATAATCAAAAGCTAGCAAGTTCATTGTACTCGTAGTCATAACTACTAGATCTAAACAATCTGTCTCAAAATAGACCGAAAAAAGCTTCATGTCTCTCATGCATGAAGTTGCTCATAGTAATATTCCATCTCATCATGTAAAGCTGAAAGACTTTTGTTGCACGCACGTAGTCTGGATGATTTAGTATCTATTTGATCCTTCAGAGTACACCTTAGGCCAATCACACTGTCATTACTGATCCATAAAGCAACAATTTGGTAAGTTGGAATTTAAAGTATCCAATGGAGGGTACTGTCTCAACAAGTGTGGTGGGAGGGTCGTCATGATCCTCGTCCACTTCCTCCTTTTGGTTAGTGTTTCTCTAACATTTTACCTTAAGAGAATCAAGTTGGAGAGTATTCATCGAGGATATGACTTTTCCATTAAAGTGTTTGTCATTCTTTGCATTCTAGATTTACCAATATATCCATGAGAAGCTGTTGAATTGTAGTTCCAGTGAAGGCTTCTCTTTTCTCTTCCAAAACAAAAAGTTCATATTTTGGTATATAGATATACTCGGGAAGTAACCCAAAAGAGACAAATAGTCCAGTAAGGCCAAACTTGCAAGGTTGGAGGACATTCAAAAAGAAAATAGTTAATCGATTCCACTAAGCAACTATATCTAAGACAACTCCTATTGGTGCCCTTGTGTATATAATTGAGTCTTTCGCTGTCGCCACACTTCTATAGAGAGACTGCAACATAAAGTGTTTCATCCATACATGGCTCTATAGGCTTGTGATACTCAGTCCCAAAACACGATCTTGTATGAGTTGCAATTAAGTCAATCTAAGTAGGCTGTATCCATATTTAAGTGACTATATTCCCAATTTGTTTGATTCCAAACATATCCATCCAAGGCTAGCGAGAGAGAATGTCTCAATCCAAGTATCAAAGGTATATCCTTAAGGTGGAAGAATTTCTGTAAAAGATGGAGGTCTCACTCCTTGGTATCATTTCTAACAAAGGAAGAATAAGTAGTTGGGGCAATTTGTAAACAATGTGGTCGACGGGTCTAGGTGGTCGAGACACTGAATATGGGGCCCAAGGCTCAATCCAAACCCTCGTATCGCAACTGAATACAATGGTTTTTTCCTGAGTTTTTGTTTTGCGGCCATAATACTACATCATCCAAATGATGGTGAGTACATTCTCTAATCTTCTAAGGGAGAGGCGTGTAGTATCTTAATTCTAAAACACGTACCAATAAAAACAATGAAAACTGAATTAATCTCCACAATTATTTTGCAAGAAGCACTATATTGAAGTCATGGAGATCGAAAAACCAAAGTCCCCATATCCTTAGGGGTACATATCTCATCCCATACAATCCAATGTAAACCTTAGCTGTTTTATTTTGACATCTATCAAAAATTTGAAATCGTACTTTTTAGTTTATCAATAATACTTTGTGGAAGCATGAAACATGACATCACAAATGTTGGAACTGAATCAACTGACTAAGCCACATATTTTATTAGGACTTCTTTCCCTCCCTTTGATAAAAATTGTGATGAGCATGTGTTGGCGTCCCCATTGAGTCCATCATGTACAAGGGACAAAACTTTCATCTTCAATCCACAAATTTTCTTGTGCAATCCTAAGTACATTCCCATGACTCCTTCAGTAAAAATATGAAGGACAATTTTTCTATCTTGTTTCAAAGAATATCAAATCAGTTTCCAAAAATGATAAAGGATTTTTCTGCATTTAGTGTTTGTCCTAATACTGTCCCATATATATCTAGAATGTTTGTAATCTCCGTGCAATGGTTAACTTTTTCCTTACAGAACAAAAGACTATCATCCGCAAAAGGAGATGTGATATCATGGGGCTCGTCCTAGCAAGCGTAGTCTCACAATCCTCTTCCCAACTTCCGCTTCATTCAGGAAGGAGATTAGTTCCTCTGTGCATAAGATAAACAAAAAGTTGGATAGAAGATCTCCTTGACTTAGCACCCTTCTTGGTATGATTCGCCCTCTTGGTTCACCATTTACTAGAACTTTATATGAGATTGAAGTGACACATCACATAATACGGTCAACCCATCTCTCGTCGAAACTCATCTTCAAAATCAAGGCTTCAATGAAACTCCACTCCACTTCATCATAGATTTTGTTCATGTCACTTTTGATAGCCATAAATTATGCCCCCCATCTATGGTTAGTCTGTTGGGGGTGAAAAGTTTCTTGCACTAGCAGCCTATTATCCGTAATCACATGTCTTTCCACAAAGGCAGTCCACAAAGGCAGATTGTGTCTCCGAATTAGTCTCATGATGAACCTCTTAAGTCTCTTGCATATTATTTTCAAAGCAATCTTATAGCTCACATTACAAAGACTAATAGGTCTTAACTTGGTAATCTCTCTAGTTTTATTCTTCTTGGGAATAAGGTAAATATTTGTCTAGTTCAGTCATGGATCGAAGCTTTCAGTGCGAGGGTAGTCTTTCACTTGTCTAATAATGTATTGACACATTTCATGCCAAAATTTATGATGAAAATTTACTCTTCATGCTATATTGTCCCCGATGATATTTCCGGATTGATATCAAATAAGGGTCTTTTCAATCTTATGTTCTGTTGGTTTTGCTAAAAGTATCTTGTTGTCGACAAAATATACTTTCTCGGATATACACCAGAGAAAAGCATTCAAATATGTTGAAGAAGATGTGGAAAAGAGGTCTCAAAAGTATTGAACAACAACGTTTTCCACTTTGATTGCACTCTCTACCGGCTTCCGTTTTTTATCATTTATACTGATGATTCAATTACGGGCACACAGAATCCTCCAGCTCTTCTAGGGTAGAATATTCATAATCTTAAGCAAGATCAATCTTGTTTTTCAATTCTTGGATCAATACAGTGGAGTTTGTTGGTTATTATTTTCCAAGTGCTAATGTTATTTCAACGTGGAGGTAAATTTTTGATGAAAATTCAGATTGGGATTTCATCAAAAGGTCTCCATCTCAAGATTATTATTTCCTTAAAAGTCTGGTTTGCCTTCAAGGACATACTCTCCCATTTTTGCATGCATATGCCAAATCATTTCTTAACCTGTAAATATATTATATTAAATCCATACAAAACAATTTATCAAAATATGAAACAAAACTGAATTGATATTTTGCATAACAAAAAACATAAAGCCTAAAGTATTCAATAAATAAGAAAACATGAAAAATTGGCATGCAAGCTAACATCCAACATAATTTGTGTCACCATCTTCCTCTGAATGAGTGACTAGTCAGAAAAAAAACAATATATCTGATCATCAATCGTATTATCTTCTGCTTCGTCTTCTTCTCCTCTTGGGACCACGCATTGGGATGTGTTTCTCAAATTCCAAAGATGTGAATAAGATGATGACCAGCCAAGATCTTCATCACCACAACAACAATCTCCCTTTGGAGTGTAAGCACCTGATAGATCAAGTTTAGAAGAATGATATCCTTGTCAACACATGAGTGGCAGACATCCTCAATAACTTGGTTGCACACCCAAATGACCAAAGATATTTGTATTGTTCCAAACAAAGAAAACATGGAATGCGAAGGCGCAAATTGATCATATAATCAACATCAAGATTGAGAAGCCAGTTCAGTTCACATATGTTGTAAATAATGTGATAAGGTTGCTGAAGTACGGTAAATGAAAACATCTCCCACTAAAGAGAACCACCACTAGTTAAGAAGACAATGCGTTTGATTTAAAACCTTCATTTTCCCAAGCATATGACTGCTCAATGAAAGATAATGTAAATCAAACTTACACTATCTATGATTTTATGGGCCTCAATATGATTTGGATCATCAATTGACACTATACCCTGAACTAGAAATCCTCGCAAGTAATGTTTCTGCTATTTACGATGTCCTTCGTCTGAAACATGACAAAGAGAAGACGGATAACCCACCAGATTTTCATTTGATGAAAAGAAACGACAACTTTTGCTTCGAGGCGGTCTTCAAACAAGATAACCATAGGATGATCAACAACTACAATGGCCAATGGAGCTGGACTGGCATCTCTATCGTCATGGTTACGATGACGTTTTAAACTGGAAGAGGAATATTTCTCCGTCAGTTTCTAGGGTTTCATGATGGAGAGAATAAACCTTAGATTTTGAAAGAGAAAAGTTGTGGTGAGAAACTCGAACGTCATATTAATCAAACTCAATATATGTGAGAGACTTGATCGACACAATATGGTTTTTCAGAGGCCCAACATAGCTTGCCGACTATAGAAAATCAAGGAGGCAAAAATGAAACTCCAAGCCAAAAACAATTGAGCACAAGACCTCTTGTGAACAAGATAGGGAATTAACCGAACCAAATGAAAAACACGACATCATAATTTAATTACTAGAATTATTGTAATAAACCTCGATCAAATATAATTTTGGTCGAGAAAATTCAGTAAGACCAGTTTGGAGATTGGACGATCAAATTTTAAAATAAAAACGACCTGGTGAACTTAATGTCTCGAAGGGACTGTCGTGTGGTCGAAAGGCATCCCATTGATAGTTTCTGGTTGAGTTTTAATTATGTTGTTTGGATTTTATTTAAGCTAATCAAGCTTCGTCGAAAGCATGACGAGATTCAAAGGACGAGAAATTTTAGTCGAAAAATATCCTAATTATTGACAAGCTAATCTATCTAATACCTTCACGCAACTAGTCTGCTTGCTTTTTAATTAATCTGTCACATGCCATGCACCTAACAGCCTGCTTAGTAAAATTAAAATAAATCATGTGGCTGAGAAGATTTTATTCATGAGAGGGGAAGGACTGAGAATCA
>CAJHQP010012976.1:0-10469 GCA_905132765.1 Moricandia arvensis | reverse complement strand
GAGAGGAGAGGAGAGGATGAGTTTTGACAAATTGTCGTTTGATATATACAATCTTAGCAGGAGTACGTGGTTAATTTTATTTTGTTCCAGGAAATCTGGGAGCAAAAGAAGAATACATTAATCTTTAATAGTGAAGATATTATAGGCTAGACTTAATCGGTCTGAGCAATAGATTATTTACGTTTTCGGAGTGTTTATGCTATATAATTATTGATTAGGTACCATACTGAAAACTAAGATTAAATTCATTTAAAAGTTATATTGCTATTTAGGATAAAATATGTTATAATTCAAATTTTGAGAATGCTTCAAAAATTTTATGAACAGTTTTAAAATTAAAACATATTTTTAGACAAAAAACTATTTATTGAAAAAATTATTTATATATTATGATATTTTAACTAGAATGAAAAATATATTTTCGGGAAAAAGGGACAATCTATTATTGATTTTTAATTAATCTTTACATAGGCCAAATGCAATGTTTATGTTCAATAAGCAAACCTTTCAATTGATGTGATTGTTTAATGTTTAAGGATTGTATTTTCATTTTAACTTGTCTTTTTCATTAAGAGATGGATTGGGTTTAAAAGAGATTGTTAACTATGTAGGAAATATATATATTTTTTTCAACTTAACATTGTTCTTCTTTCATCTAAAAATAACTTAGTTAAAAATAATTGTCAATTGTCTAATTGTAATTTTTTTCTTAAATTCGTGTTTCTCTTTAAGATTGTATTATTAAAATAAATTCGGTCAAAAATGTATAGGTATGTATTTTTGCATATTACAATGTGTATTTCATCTGAAATTAACTTATTAAAAGAAATTTGTCAAGGATGCTAAAGATGTGTCTTTCCAAAGCATTTCATGGATTCAAAAAGAGTAGTCAATGTATATAGTATGTGGTTTTTCCTCATAAGAAATGGATAGGTGTGTAAATATTTTTTTTATGCATGAGTTTAGTTACACACACGAACATATGGATATGTAGAGATATGTCATTAGATAGTATTCGATTGTGATTTTGCAAATCAGTAGAGTTGTATTTAAGTGATCTTGTTTGCCAGTGTGAATGATATGTGTGAAGAGTATGCAGAATGATAGCAACTGGAAATTTTAGCATATATGGTAATTGCACAGCTAATCGTGTGTGGTTTGATACACGGATCATTGTTAAACTCTATCTCTCAGTGAGTGGAATAAGTACGTTGTGTGCTTATATTTGATAAACCATTGCATTCACGTTTGCTTTGTTTTGTCTGATAGTATTTGTACTTCTCTTCTAGCTATAGGCAGCGATTGGTGATTGCACTCTCGGTACTGCTCTCACTATGTCAGATAGGGCATTTTTTTAATCGAGTATTTATATAATCTTTATCAGAACGAATTTATTTAGGAAAATAAATTGAAACTCTAAACATCTGCCCATTTGAAAATTGGATAGGCTAGAAAAAAGAGATTCATTATTTATACGTCAGATATCATCCATATATATTTTTTAAACGTAGGATCGACATTGATCGACAGCATGTCGATGGGAATCGGACTTAATTTTGTTACTTGTGAGTTCAGAGTAGTGATTATAAGTAGATTTCCAGGAGTTCTATAGGGTTCTTTCATACGTATCAATAGCAATATGATTTAACGTGTCATAGAGCGCTTATAATTGGTCAACCTAGTAGAGCCACAAGTTTGTAAAGATAAGGTTTCATAACTAGTGTGGTATGAACTTTTCAAAAATCTATTTAAAGATTTATCATATAATCAATATAAATTGTGTTTGTTATTATGCAAATAAAGATAAATCTCTCTATCAAGAGTTCGGGTTCTTTTATTTACTCATAGGTTAGTTAATTCTACTTTAGATGATTTTAGTTTAGTATAGTTTAATTAGCATTATCACATTAGGTCTATCTCCAAAAGAGTGTATAGTTAATAGTTTGCTACACAACACAATCGTACGGATAGTTAATAATAATTTCTAATTTAACCAATTGTCATGTCTAGAGTGATTATGAGAATCTGTGCTATTTGAAACATGACATAGTGTATTATTACAACTGACATTTGAACTATTTCAATTTAGATGATTTGATGATAATCTCTATCGATATACGTATTACTCCGTGCATATAGAGTATCCGATTATACGGTTTCACGATTACTAATTTTCCAATATAAAATCAGGATGAGATGACTGGTGATCATGAACGTACTGTGAAAATAAATCAATGTTTCAATGAAACATTGTATATGTTAATACGTTGACTTCACTTGTTGATTTTTTTTTAAAATGGGTTCTCTGTAGCCTATAGCTGCGGATCGTGTCCGATCGATTCCAGTTCATTGTGCGTGTTACACGGAACAGATTACATACACTTGCGCGATTTATACCTAGTAGTGTATGTATTAATATTGACTAACTATGATATTATGTCATTTTCTGTGGGGGTATTTGTATATATCATATGTATTTCATATAATCATGGAATGATATCTACATCGATCTACTAATTTTTTTGTTGTCTTAAGTTTATTCTTAGATACGACTCGTTTTCACTAGCGAAAAAAACAAACTATCTTTAGTATTTTGTCTGAAACATGCTTATATTTTTTCTCATATCTATATAACTTGGATGCTTAATTATAGAATGGAGGGTAGTATTCTTTAATACCTTTCCTTGGTTAAATCTTTAATCTTTGTTTCTTAGATATTATATTTTTAAATAGATATAAATAATGTTAAACGAGAAAAATCTACAGGTTCTGAGGGATGAGCGCTTTTGAAAGTATATACAGGAGCAGTTTATAATAATGCTCAGGTATTCTTATAAACGAATATTTTATTTCGTAAATTAGCAAATATAGCTTGTCTATTAAGGTTAATAAAAGTCATAAAAAATGAATGGTCTGAATGGCTATAACAGTATGAGTGTGGTTTTTTTTTTGTCACAAGCTAATATATGAATGAATTTGAGTAACCAGGAAAGAGAAAATTAAGAAGATGGATTGGAGGCCGGTCTAGGTAAATAAAGATATAGAATGCAGGCCAAAAGCCACAGGTATATGATTTCCTAATTTTAATCAAAGTATATGATTTCCTAATGAGTAATTTATATATTTTAACATTAGGTTGAAATACAATATAATCAATTATGTAGCTGAAAGGTTTAGCTTTTATCTTCTTTGTCAATATGTAAAGAATGTGAAGGTAGTGTTTGATACAAAGCGATTCCGGGTAAGGCTTTGGAGAGCGATCAAGGAAAAGAAAGAAGTATAAGGCATTAATAGCCAAGCGATTCAAGACATGCTTTTTTTTCTTTAGTATTGTTGCAGAATTTAAATAATAGCAGTGAATTTCTTGTTTTGTTTATGCTGATATGGTAAATGGATTTATTTGTCATAAGTGATTTGCGTGCATAATATAGCTTGATCAGTTTTCAATGAAATAGTGAGTTATCTATATATTTTTGAATAAGTATTGAATTTCTTAAAATGAAGCGGAATGTAGCTTTATAGCAAGACTAAAACAGATTAAACAGACATTGCCAAAAGAAGAGAAAAAAACAACGATGGGCTTATAAGGTTAGTATGTTACGCACAACTATAAATTATGAGTGTTTCAGCCAGTGTCCTAGCATGCTCGAAATCTTCTTTATGGATTGTTGCGAGGATAGCTTGTCAGACTGATTTGTTATGCTTCTTGAATGCTGCTTGAGGAGTGGCAGTGGCGTGAGGAGTGAGTGTTGCGTTTCTTCAAACCAGACGTTGTGTATATGGTCGCTTGAATTACCAAGAGACAAAGGAGTTACGGGGCTTTGTTGTTCCCTGATGTCTGACACAAAGAGAGATGTCCAGGTTGTGAAACAAAACAGGATTGTAGTCCACAGCTTCCCTTAGAATTAATCACTCGCCCCATAAGTTCGCCTCTAATATCGTGTAATCAAGCATGAATGTGGTCTCGGAGTTTTTGTGAAACTTTGACAGATAAAACGATGTGTTAGATGTTGGGCCAGAGCAAGCGGAATTTTGTCGGTTCATTCTGGTTCTAATTCAGGACCGCCACATATAATGAAAAGCATTTAATATTTGTGATATTTTGTTTCTCTATATTTGGGTAGGAGTGAGTGGGTTCATCTGGGATAGTTCATGGTGTCTAAGCGAACTGGCGGAGGGGTTGCGGGGGAGGGCGCGAGGTGTGGAGGTGAGGAGTTTCTCTTATATCTTTGTGTGGTTATATTTTTTTTTTAAGCCGATCAAAAAGAACGGGGTTTTCTTACCCGCCCCCCCCCGGCCCCTTTTTTTCCCGCCCCCCCCACCGCCGCCCGCCCGCCCCCCCCCCCCCCCCCCCCGTCGCCGCCCCGCCCCGCCCCCCCCCGCCCGCCGCCCCCGCCCCCCCCGGGGGGGCTTAGCGTCTTTTTTTGTTCCATTAAATATTTTAATCGGCGTGGTCGGTGTGAACAACTACTTTTGAACAATAGATAGGAGACAAAATTTTTTCGAAGGCGAATACCTACAGCTAGTAACCTTTTTGTTCGTCGAGCATAGTTGCGTTGCACGTACATCGGGTCTACTAGCGTAGTATATAGCGTGGCAACTTTTTGTACGCTTTTTGCTGCCAAGCACAGCGCCTACAGCGAGTCGCATGGCGTCGCACACATAATCTAAAAGGTAAATTCACAATCCGGTGCTTGGACAATAGAGGTGGGACACGAGTGCTTATTTGATTCTTGAAAGGCTTCCGAGACATTCAGGTATAAAATCGAATTCACTTCTTTGCAGCAGAGTGCAGTAAGGGGTTTAGCATTATGCTAAAATGCTTTACTGACTCATCTATAGAAATCCAGCATGTCCTATGGAAACTTTTATAACGTCTTGACATTAGTGGGTGGCGGCAGTCCAGTGCATTGTTGGGGTCCAAAATGCGGCTAAAACGGAATCAACGTATGAAACCTATCGCGGGAAATCTTGTTCTTGTGGTGAAAGAAGAGATAACGACTACGACAGGAAAAAGTGAATGGGAAAAAATCGAGGTCAAATCTGCCGACTGACCACAAAGGAGCGGTCTGCGCAAATGAACGGCCATCAGGAAAAGTTTGTCAAAGACTGCGGGTAAACGTATCGCCCCGAACGGCAATATGAGAAACAAACAGAAGACTGCGATCATCCAACTCCTCGAACGGAGAATGTTGGGGTCAAGAACGGTACTACTTCGAATCAGCATACTGAAAATCAAATGTTTCTCATACGAATAGCTAGTCTTGAATACCAACTTAACGAGAGTTTCTGGCCAAAAGACTGCGAAGAAAGCGAAACGGACGCGACCAACTCACGCTCGTTCGGAGCGAGTTGGACAGTCCAACTCGCATCACGGGCGAGTTTGACAGCAGCGGACCAACCTAATTCGCTCGTACGCGAGTTAGATCGGCGCACACCAAACTAACTCGCCATACGGCGAGTTGACGCACGGACGCAATCGCAACTCGCCGTACGCGATGTTGGATAGAGGCAACTTGCGTACGGGCAAGTTGGATGGTCACCGACACTGACCAACTCGCCTGTTTTGGTGAGGTTGGTTACAAGCAACTTCCGCGAACGGGCGAGTTAGATGGCATCGAGCAATTCTACTCATTTACGGCGTGCCGTACCTCGTTTCAGCAAGTCGAATCAAATCAATCCATTTTCACCTCATCCTCGTTAAACTCCTCTTTTGATCACTTGGAATCGAACTCTATCTTTGTTCCGTGCACGATCGGGATTGACATTGGAACTTTACGAAAGAATAGTTTTCTCGAGAAAAGATTGGGTCGATCGTAATGAGACGATGACGGTTAACTAAACACCTAGAGTCACATCCGCCATACGAAGGATCCTAAATCTCGATGAGACGTCTTTAGCAATGCTCTTTCGATAAAATCATAGAAACGCCTAAGTAGAAACGGTCTGACAATGTCTAAAGCTCGCTAGGGTCCACTCACGATTTTATCTGAAATCAATCCCAAACTTTTGTGACGATTTATCTTTTATTTTGAAGTTAGGGATAAATGTTAAGTTCAAAAGATAAATGTCAAGATCGAAGGATAAATGTTAAGTTTCCGAAGATATCATGAAGATCAAGGAGAAAAGAAAAAATTTCCGCAAAGCGATAAATTCGACCAAGGGCAGAAGGGGAAAGAGCAAACCGCCTCTAGAGGAGTATATAAGGACTTCAAGGTTGATGATGCAGAGACAAACAAAAATCTCCACTCAGAGCTAAAACATAGCTTAGCATCTAGAGCATTTAGGCAACTTCCCTTTTGTTATTCGAGCTGGCGACTCAACTCGGTGCAGTCTTAGGTTATCTAGAACTAGAGATCTGCGCCGACAGCTCTCATAGCCTAGGCTCATATCCTGTTTGAAACGCTCATACGCAAATTCAGAATAATGACATGCTATTTGCTCTCTTTTCGATAATTACTTTGTTTTTCAATATTACTTCGTATTCTGATTGATTGGCGTGTGTTTAGCAGATATCCGTACGGCTCTGGGAAACTAGGGTTTACCTGGTTCCTAAATCAACGGATTTCGACAGTGAGCATTTTGGTTCCCACAATCATTACGTCAATTTTGCCCTGTCCACCTCAATTCGCGGCTGCTTAGACCTTGTGTCAAGACAATTCCGCTGTTAACCATAAAATGGCATTTTTTCCAGTTCAAAACGCAGATTTTTCTCTTCGCATCGAGCTAATACCTTACATAGGTTATCGAGACAAGTCTTGAAATTTGGACATATACCGAAGAAATCGTCCATGAAAACCTCCATGAAGTCTTCGATCATATCGGTGAATATTGACATCATGCATCTTTGGAAGGTCGTAGGGGCGTTACAGAGTCCGAATGGCATCATGCGATATGCGAACGTTCCATAGGACATGTAAAGGTGGTCTTTTCTTGGTCGTCCGGATGTATGGGGATCTGGAAGAATCCGGAATATCCATCAAGAAAGCAATAGTATTCGTGGCTCGCGAGCCTTTCTAACATCTGATCGATAAAGGGTAAGGGAAAATGATCTTTTCGTGTGCAGCATTAGTTTCCTATAATCGATACACATTTTGTGTCCGTGACAGTTCTAGTAGGGATCAATTCATCTTATCATTCTTTACTACGGTAATTCCTCCTTTCTTCGGGACAACATGAACTGGACTGACCCAGTTGCTGTCTGAGATCGGGTAAATGACGCTTGCCTCTAAGAGTTTTATGATCTCCTTCTTACTACTTCCTTCAGGTTAGGGTTGAATCTCCCTCTGATGCTAGATGGAATGATTTTGATTGATCAAAAAGGTGTATCATATGCATACATAAATCAGGAGAAATTCCCGGTATGTCATCTAGCGAATATCGAGAGCTTTGCGGTGCTTTGGCAGTTTATTAAGCAATAATGCTTGCTCTCCGCTACTCAAATCCGCATTAATTATGACAGGGTAGGAGTTCTCGTAAAGAAAAGCATATTTAAGGCCAGTTGGAAGTGGTTTAAGTTTGATTTTAGGTGCTTTAGCTTTGCTCCAATCGTGGTTGCAATACGCTGTCGATTGATGGGGACGTCGAGATGTCGATCGACAGGGTGTCAACAGATTGAGATCTTCGATGTTGATGTTGAAAATTCCTTATGTGGCTTCCATCAACCTTGTGTACTCTCTAGTGTGATATACTAACGTAGGGATGTCACCTTCAGGGGATTTGCTTGCTTTCTCTAAAGGTTCGTTCGAGGCACATATCTATGAATGATTCTTCTACAAGATCAGAAAGATGATCGATATGGTCAGTTTGACGGTCGATCAAAGGTTGTTTTATTATCTTTTCCATGTCAAAAATCATCAGTATCTTCCCGATGTTGAGGCATATACGTCCTCCTCTGACATCGTTGTTCGCTCCGGCGGTTCCTAAGAAAGGTCTTCCTAAGATAATCGAATTTCGAGATTCTCGCTCATATTTAAGCACTATGAAATCTGCAGGTATATCGCAGTTATTAACGCATACTGGGAATTTCCTGAAGTATAGTGGATCTGCCAGCTAAAACGAGAGTGATCCTGGTAGGTTGAAATTGTGTTAGCCCGAGAGTGACTGCGACGGAGTAAGCATCAAATTTACACAAGAGCCTAAATCGCAGAGGGATTTTTGAAATCTTTCATTGCTAATAGTGCAAATTAAAACGAACTATCGGGATCAGGAAGTTAACTGGAGTTTTTCCTCTAATGATTTCACTCACCTCTTCGGATACCATCATCACGCAGTGTTCTGATTCATCGAATCCTCGAGAAGCTGCATTGTTCACATACTGCGTGATGGCGGGCGAGATGTAAATGGCATCGCTTAGTGGCATCTCAATGTTTATTTTTTCAAACGCTTTCTTGCATATTGCTTTGTTCTAGCTGATTCTTTTTCTTTTTAGCGTTTTTCGGAGGAAAGGGAGCGTTGGCGTGGTAGATTTTACTCTTAACCGCGTTCGGTGTTGGTTCTGGTTCAGGGCGTCTATCGACTCTATGATCCGAGCGTTGAGAGATTATAGGTTAAGCGTGTCGATCGATGTCCGTTAAGGTTGTCGATTGATGTCCGTTAAAGGTTGTCGATTGATGTCCGTTAAAGGTTGTCGATCGATGTCTCCTATGTTTGTGCTTTTTCCCTTATATTCAACAATTAATTCCTCAAGATCGTCATTTTTTACTAGTAAATCGGCTTCGTGGAGGATATCGAGGTCGTCTCGTGCATTCGAGCGGGATGGGATACGATTTTTTTCCTTCGTTGTGCTTTTCTCGAATTCATCGATGGTGATACTCTCTTTAACGCCAGGGGTGAGTTGTCGACCGCTTCCTAAAGCTACGACATTGCATTATTTTCTGGGGTTAGCATCTGTTTTACCAGGTAAAAAATCATCCTCTCTTCCGATGGAGATAGCGTTGCTCGCCACTTGGTTGTCGATTCTCCTAATTTGTTCGCTCAGAGTTTCAAATTTTTCTGTCATTTCCTCATAAAAGTATAAGATTAAGATCTACATTTCATATTTAGGTCGGTGATGTGGGTTTTATTTCCTCTTCAAATAACGCCTATATCCCACTTTACTCTCTCCAATAAGAGTTTGTTTCAGTGTGGTACTTAGGTCGAATCCACAGAGACTCTAAGATTGCACAGATAGATTTATTAATTTTGATTAAGGCTAGACTGAATTATCAACAAGACAATAACAGGCGATCTTAAGATAGTTTGGTTGTGAAGATTAATTTAGGGCATTAAGACTTAGGGGAAATATTCTCAATGTAGATTTTAATAATGCAGTGTACATACGTATTGCTAGTTTGGGTTTTATTAGTCATCGTTCTGAATTAAAACCTAGCGTTTAGGAGATGCACTCTCGTGCGCATCTGGCTGACGCGTCGATCGATGCTCAATACTAACAATACTAATTTCATGTTTAAGTATATTCTCTAAACTTCTAATTGCAACTCTGGTTTGTTAACTAGTTAATTTAGACTTGTTTAAAGATAGATTCAGGTTATAACAATGATCGTGCAGCTTGCGCTATAGAACCCTAATCTTCTAATCGTTTGAGTGATCAAATTCAACTTAGCATTAAGAGCATGCAACTTAAACAAAGACCTAAAAAGTAATACGGCCTAACAATTCTATAAAATCACTATACATTACTACTGTCGCATAAGCCTAAATCTGCTACGAGATTACTCAGCACATAAAGAATATAGAACATCATAATTATGACATAAAAGTTGCATAGAATAGCATGAGTAAAAGATTAAGAGTGTTCAGATCTTCTCTGTAATGATGATAAGATCTTTGTCTCGCCATAGTATGTAGCAATGTGTTCCGACTCTAAAAGAGTCTCTGTGTATGTTTGTGGCTACTTTGTTTCAGATAATAGCTAGGATTGTAACAAAGATAGAACAACCGCTAATAAATAGTCTAAATTCGGCTTGTACTTGTCTTGCAATAATGAGACTCTGGTAAACTTATAATTTCCCAATTCTTCTGCCAACTCAACGTCGATCGACGCACAGTGTGTGTCGTCGATCTATGTCCATTCATAAATCTGGATCCGACTCTGGGTTTTTACGCGAGCAGTCCTAATTGCTGCCAAAATAGTCAAAGCTCGAATTAGCCTTCCAATAAGTACTAGACTGTATAATGCTCTAATAACAATGTCAAATGCTATATAAAGACTCTAAATATACTATACTATATATATATAGGTGAAATAGTAATAATCCATAGCTATATCACCCGACGCAACCACTCGCTCCGTTGGCGAGTTGGACAGAGCGCAACTCGCCGATACGGGCGAGTTAGATAACACGAGCATGCTATCGCTGCTCTGTTCGGCAAGGGTTTATCCGGATCAAATCAATCATTTTCACGCCTCGCACTCGTTAAACTCCGCTGCTTTCGATACTTGATTGAACTTATCTTTGTTCGTCTCG
>CAJHQP010012975.1:0-10477 GCA_905132765.1 Moricandia arvensis | reverse complement strand
TCAAGAGTCATGAAGAAGACGAAGAAGCATGCATGATGAACATGGTGGGATGAGCAAACAAAACAGATGAATTTCTGCTTGTAATGAAAACATTTGGTACATATTTAACAGTTTCAAAACCTGATAATTATATTTTCACTAGATGTTTGAGACACATTACATTAAAAAGGTTTTCTAATTCATTTATGTATAAATGTAATGTGTATATGTTAATGCTGAACTTACCAGAGAATTCATCTAGCATAGAAAAAAATCAACCAACTTCTGCTGACTCTTGAATTTATAAAAGATAGATTTTGTAATAGCTTTCTCTGAATTGTTCTTGCAACTCAGGTCCAACAGTATCAAGCATAACCTAAAGAACCTAAAGACGCATATGTAAAAACATCAAGTCAAATGATCGAAACATGAGAAGAGAAACATACACTACAAAGCTTCTTAGTGCTCTTCTCAGTAATTTTCAGATCATCAGCATCACCCATAGAGAAACAGAATCGAGCCACTATATATAGAGTAATACAAGTAAGTATCAGTGAGGAAAATACGAATCATGTTAGCAAAGTGATCCCATAATTATTATGTCATCCCACCATTTTATGAATGAAATAATAAAACACCAGGAAAAGGTCCAATACATTATATTGAAATTTCAGATTCGTATAAGAATCTCAGCTCATATATTAAAATTTGAAATCTAAAATGCATTTCTCTTAAATTCCCAAAAACTAAGATTTCAATTTTTTTATCATCATCATCTAGCCAACTGAATGTAGAGACGATGTAACGTTTATTAACCAAAAACCTTTCACAGAGGTAAACCGCAACTTCTTTCCCTCTTGTAGTTATAAATAGCATATCCAATGAAGAAGTTCGAGATGGAAAGCTCAAGCATTCATATATAAAGATTGGTTCAGAAACCTCCTCATCAATGGTACAAATTCAACATGCATGGAATTATATATCACTTAAAAGCTCTGGAAACTGATCACTAAGAATGGAAAACTTTGAGTTACCTGGTTGAGAGTTAAATTAGGGAGGTAAGTATTGGTGCTTGAAGAGCTAGGAGTTGGTCGCGATTATGGAAACCGGAATATTTCTTGGATTAACTGAGTTGGTTATCTCAAAGAAGGAGGCTGAATCTATGAAGCTTATGGACGGTGTAGAGTCAGAGAGCTTGAAATTGTGGCTGCCCGCCTGCCCCTGTAACGTCAAAATCCCTGATTTGAGACAACCGGAGAAATTTTCGACGGATCAGGGTTTATGACGACTATCTTAGTCAATGCAGGGAAGACCCTCTGGAAAAATACATCAAAAGATATTAGAGATGCATTACTAACAAAACTGATCCATGCAATATAGCAACGATGAGAAGAAGGGAAACTAAACCATCGAGAGAGAGAGAGAGATAGATTATAATGATTGAGGGAGCGGAAGTGAGGAACTGATGAATTTCACGTCAAGAATCACACATATTTATAGATTGTAGATTCATACCATGGAAGAAAGAATGACAGTACTTAATGAGACATCGTGTAAGGAGTGGGAAAGGTGGCGTTAGTGAAAACGTTAATGATGATCATTGAATGAAGGCATCTCATAACGTCTCGGAGCGTAGGGGAAACCGACAAAATTGAAGCTTGACACAGAGTTTCTTCACGACATTGAGAACCACCAACTAATCAGAGATTCAAGGAGATGACGAACCATGAGCCCTAGAAAAGACGACGACATCTCATGAAGAAGATAAAGGCGACTAAAGGCCAGCTTTTAACGGGCCGGAAATTTTTTTCCCGTCTGAGCCCATTAGACTTGTATCCGTTCGAAATTTTTGTAAAGTGAGAGGACACGTGGCACATCTAGCCTCCTCTATTTGATGACATGGCAGCTTTAGAGGAGAGATAACTCTATTATATATATATAGATAGATATATAGATAGCTAGATAGATAGATATCTTGTACAAATCATTGTAAGTAAATATATAGATTATTTATACTCTATTCTGTCTATTCTCTTATTACTTTCACATATTTCTACAAAGATGAAAGAATCAAAAGAGTTTCACCGGAGAGTTTTTCATCGGACTTATTACTTTCACATATTTCTGTGCGGTGTGTATGTTTAAAGGATTTGAAAGAATCTTTTGGTTTGTTCGCAAGGGCCATATACTCGAAAAAAGGAGATGCATGAAATCGCATATGTTTGGCCGAGGAAATGACATCTTGTTTTCTTTGCTTTCAAGGAAGAAATTAACTCTGACGAAACTAGTAGGCTTAAAGCAATTTATTCAAAGTGAGACGGCGTCAGAGGAACCATCAGGAATTTTAGATACAGTAGTGGTTTGAGTTAGGGAGGAATCATCAATTTCAGATATGTCTCACCCAAAGAGTACAAGACGATGTTTGATAGTCTTGTTGGAAAGCGTGCCAGCACTGGTACGAGATGCCACAGCTTCGGTTTAAGAAGCGAAATTTTTTTTTTGAAGTTTTTGCACTTAGTGAAAGAAGAATAATTATTTGAAGAAAGGGTTTGAGTTTGAGGTTTTTGTATGGATTTTACAACTATTTTGGATATAATTGAGTGAGAAAAAAAAGTGGGCGTAATGGGCTAAATTAGTTAATATCCAAGGCAAAGAAAAGAAAACTGTTGTTTCGTTTTTCTGACAAGAATTCTCAAAAACGTGGAAAATAGTTGGTCTTACACTCTTACATACTGTTGAGGTGTCAACAAAGGGAGTAGAAGGCATGTAAGGTTTATTAGCGGATCTATTAACTTAAATCTTAGTTCCTTAGTTAGATTTGTTTACCAAAGATTTGATCAATTAACCTTGATATGTTTGTTTTTTAGGAGATAAGAGACAAGACTTTGGTTACCCAGTCCCTTGCGGTACGTCTGGGGAAGAACTACACTTCGAGGTTTCACTATCTCGAAGTATAAAGGAGTTAATTAAAAGAGATAATAAGCTCAAGCTTCTACAACACCAAAGCTCAAGCAAGAACTACTTCACCAAGTTCTTGTGTTCTCATATCGTAATCTTCTTCAGGTAAAGCTCTAGCAGTCTCTTGATCGTGATGATAGCGCTGCCACCTTATCCCAACAATCTGCTCTTGCTTTCCATAAGTCACAAATCAACCTCAAACTTCCTTTTCATATGTAGGCTCAATAGAATTCCTAGGAGACATGGGCCTTTGGCTGGTTGATAGCTTCGGAGGCACATTACAATTAGACTCATGACTGCGGGATTTTAGGCTTCGCCCAAGACTAGGAGTAGAGACAACATCTATACAATCTCCACCTTTGTCTCTATCTTTCTTCGAGAAAGATCAAGAGTCACTCCACATACGACTCTCTATCTCTCTTTTTGTCTGACGAATCATCACTGATTATCCTTCTTCAGCTCAGTTCAAGCCTTTGACAAGGCTTAAGATGTCCCATACGCTGCATCTCTAACGCGATTTGAGTCGGAGTACTTCTCTTTTGGGAATTCACAAGTTTTCCTTTTAAGCTCACTCACTCCTATCCCTTTGTTCTTCATCACACATGCAACCGGTGATTTCCAAGTCATTTCAGCTAAACAACTCATTTTAGCCGTGAAACTCAGCTTCTCAAAATCGAGCGATCTATTACTCCTCTGCTCAACCGCAAAAGATTCTACCAGCTTCAGCTTCTTAACGAATCGAACTTGCCTACTTTAGACCCAAACATACCTCAGAATGAAGAATGAGATTCGTCGACTCATCTCACCGTCTCAGGTTCCAAGCTAGGTCTTATGAGACTTATAACAGTGGTAATATGTTAACCCTTTTAGTTTCTTCTATAGTGACATGATAACTTGGTCATAGCTTTACTGAAATCTTCTCATATGCAGCTGAAAAAGACTTCAAGACCAAAACTTCAAGCTATCTCAAACTGAAAGGTAACCTTCTTGTAGCAATTTATGAGTTAACTCTTTTGATTCCGATTTAACCATCTGAAACATTTAGAATTAACTCTGCAATATTCCATAATCACCTTTAAGAACTTGTAATCTTCTGATATTGTAGATTAAACCACTTTCAAATTTTATCATTCAAAAGAATTGTATGTTGATTTCATTGTTACCGATACTGACCACTTTCAATATCTGTTTATATCCTTTTTCGAGGCCCTTCAATCAACTAAACATGAACCTCATGATTCTTCAACCTGGCTACCGTATTACTCTGAAAAGCCCCAAACACTTCTCAAAACTCTTTCCATGTAAACTCTTAGTTAACTGCTGCATTGTCTGTTGTGTGAACATTTTGAATCTTGACTGACCTTCTTCCACAATGTCTCGAATAAAATGATACTTATTGTCGACTTGTTTAGTTCTGTCATGGCCTACACTGTTCTTCGCTAGGCAGATGGCGCTTTGTGAATCATAATTGAGTATAAATGAATCTTGTGTGAAACCCAACTCACTGCTTAGACTCTTAATACAAATACCTTCTTTTTAGCTTATTATAGAGCCATATATTCAACTTTTGCAGTAGATAGAGAAACTACTTGTTGTAAACAAGACCTCCAACTAACCGTATTGCCCCAACTCTGAATACATATGTCGATACTGATCTTCTTTTGCCTAAGTCTGTAGAGTAATCTAAGTCCGAAAAACCTTCTATATCAAACTTCTCTGTCTTTGTAAAAGTTAGACACACATCAGTAGCTCATCTGAGATATCTTAGAATCCATTTTACCACATCCCAATGATTTCTTCCTAGGTTTGCCATGTATGTACTAGCCAATCCAATGGCCCAAAATCTGGTCGAGATCCAACCATAGCATAGATTATTCTCTCTACTGCATTTGCATAGGGAATTGTATCCATCTTCCTTCTCTATGTTTATATTTCTTCTAGTGTTAGACTTCTAAGCTTGAACAGAGAGTTGCTTGGTGTAACGACTGCCTTACTCTCTTCCATGTTGAATGTTCTGAGAGCCTGTTTAATTTATCTTTCCTGCAATGGTTTTAGAATCTCATTCTTTTTATCTCTCTTGATATCCATACCAAGAATTCTAGACGCTGGTCTAAGATCTTTCATCTCAAACATCTTGTTCAAACTCTTCTTCAGAATTTTAACATTCTCTATTTCTTTAGCTGCGATAAGCATGTCCTCAACATAGAGTAATAGATACATCATATCATTCACAGTTGTCCCCTTAGTGTAGACACAAGGATCCTTAGTACATCAATGAAACCCATGTAAGTTTTAAATTCATTGAACTTCTGATTCCATTGTCTTGGGGACTGCTTAATATAGAGATATCTTCAGACGAAATGCCATTCCTTATTTTCCTTTCTTAATAAACTCCTTAGGCTGTTCCACGTAGATAACTTCCTCAAGAATGTCGTGTAGGAAAATTGTTTTATCATCTAGTTGTTCCAGTTCAAGGTCATAATTTACCACAATAGATAGCATGATCCTTACTAACACATGTTTTACCACAGGTGCAAAGATCTCACTGCAACTTATCCCTTCATCCTGAGTGTAACCCTTGGCTACCAAACCAGCCTTGTACCTCGGTTCTTCAATACCAGGAATCCCTTCTTTGTATTTATAGATCCACTTACAACCGATTATTCTCTGCTTGTCTGGTTTTGGAACAATCTCAAATGTTTCATTCTTATCAAGAGAAACCTTCTCTTTTACTTTCACTTCTTCTAGTCTTTACTTCTTTTAGCATCTGCTACTGTTCTAGGTTCATCTAACTCAATGCTTCATGTGCATGATAGAGCATATGCAATGACTGAATCCCCATCTTCATACCTAGATAGTGGTCTGATCACCCATCGTTCTCTGTATCTAGCCAATACATACTCATCTAGATTCCCACTTTTTGTTTCCTCAATGTCATCTTCCTCAGACTCAGTTTCTTTTTCGGAATCACTTGAAGAATCTGAGCCTTCCAATTCCGAACCTGCTCCACCTTGACCAGTAGAATCTGTGTAACTAGAATTAGCTCCTCCTTGACCGGTGTTTTGTACAGTAGTACCATGAGTTGATGGTCCTTGTATTAGCTCAGTTCTAAAAGTCACCTTCTTAGTCTTTGTAGGTTTCAACACTTCCTGTTCCGGTTCATGATAAAATTTATCCTGATCAAATACAAAATGTATGCTGTTAGAGCACTTGCCATCTTCTGGTATCCATACTCTATAACCTTTGACTCCTTGGGTGTATCCTAAGAAGATCCCTTTAACAGCCCTTGGACTCATTTAGTCTTGTGTTATGTTAACATATGCTACACATCCGAACATCTCAAGTGAATGTATTTAACCTTAGAACCTTTCCATCATTTCTCCAGAATTTTAAACTCATAGATGCATTTGGTGATTGATTTATAAGATACACTGCAGTACAAGCAGCTTCAGCCCCATAAGAACTTTTTTTCAATCCTGACTCTGCCAACATACATCTTATCTTATCAGCTATAGTCTGATTCATTCTTTCTGCCACCCGTTCTATTGTGGAGTGTAAGTACACGTCTTGTGCCTTTTAATTCCAGAATCACCACATAATTTATCCATCTTGATATTGCAGAACTCAAGACCATTATCTGTTCGAAGATATTTTAGTTTCTTCTTAGTAATATTTTCCACAAGAGACTTCCATTATGAATTTATTTTTGAATACCTCATCCTTGCTTCTCAAAAATTTTATCCATATTTTCCTAAAGTAGTCATCAATGAATGTTAGAAAACATATGCAGCCTGATAAACTTGGCTCATTAGAAACCGAGCCCCAAAGATCGCTATGTATATATTCCAGCCTCTCCTTAGACATGTGCTTTCCTTCTGGGAAGCTTTGTTTGGGAGCTTTACAAAAGACACATTTTCACAGAAATCCAAAGTGTGTACTTCTTTAGAATTTAAGTACCCTTCTTTAACCAAGAGATTCATGTTCTTCAAGCTCATGTGACCCAATCTGGAATGTCATCTGTTTGTAAGATTTGTTTCAGTTCTAACCACTGCCACGTCACCTTTAATAACAGATCCTTGTAGGTAGTATAACCCATTTTGATATTTTCTAGATAATACCTTCTTCCCTTCTCAATAGAAAGTGATAGTAAAGTCTTTTCCTTCATATTTGCACTGATTCTTCTCTTATTGACCATAAGAGATGAGGTTCTTGCCCATAGAAGGCATATATCTCACATCGCTTAGGATAACTGGAAATCCTTCAAACTTTATGATTTTTATTTTCCAATAACCTTGAATTCACATTGGGTGTTATTACGCATTAAGACACTAACTCCATCAATTTCCTTGAAGTCAAATATTACTTCCCTCTCATGCTTGAAATGGAAAGTACAACCAGAATCCATAACCCATTTCCTCATAGGATCCTGAATTATTTCTGTTAGAATCATAGGTTGCTCTTTGTCATGAGCTACGTTTGCCGATTCATTTGATTTATAGTTATTTTTCTATGGAGAATCTCGCTAATAGTGACCCTCTTTACCGCATGTCCAACATTCTCTGGATTTTTCTGGTCCTTTGGGTCTTATTTTGATCTGTTGTTCTTGCTCTTAGATCTCCCTTTCCATTGGCTCTGAGTTTTAGTCTCAGACCTCCCTCTGCTTACTACAAATCCTTCTGTGTTTGACCTCGCCTTACCGATTAGTCCAGCTTCTTTCAGCTCAACTTTCTTGGCGTATGCAGACGTAGTAAACTCCTGCAGAGTTAGTGTCTCCTTGCCATCCAAGGAATCAAATTGTTTTGGTAAGCTTAACAGGCCAGGCCCTGTATAGCCTGATCTTCATCACTCACTATGATTTTTAGACTTTCCAAATCATCTACGAATCTCAAAAATACATCAAGATCTTCTTCTACACTTCGATGTTCTTCCACTATGAAGCTAGAAAACCGATGCTTTAAGTAGATTTTGTTTGGCAAGGTCTTAGTTTGATAATCATTTTCTAGTGCTTTCCAAACCCCTAGAGTTGTAGTTTGTTTCATCACTTTTCATAGAACTAGATTACTAATTATTCTAGCACATGTCATATTCTTATTGACCTTTTATCCATATCCTTTTTCGCTAAGACCCTTGGAGTAGTACCGGGTTTAACTTCAGTCTCAGCATCAGTATCTTTTCCAGATGAGGAACTTGTATCATCTTCATTCAGTACACTGTCAAGAGCTAAATTCTCAAGTTGTATAAGCATCTTGAATTTCCACATGCCAATATCTCCCTTCCCACCAAATTTCTCCACCTCAATCTTCATTTTATGCATGATTCTCAACTCGATCGAGAGAACAATAATATCTTGAGAAATTTTGATCTAACACCAATTGGCAAATAAGAAACTGAAACAGTTCCACTTGCCAAACTTGGTGCTCTCATACCACTTGTAAAGTTTATTAGCAGATGGATCAACTTAAACCTTATTTCCTTAACTAGATTTGTTTAGAAAAGACTTGATCAATTAACCTTGATACGTTTGTTTGTTTTTTGTAGGAGATAAGAGACAACACTTTGGCTACTCACTTCCCTTGTGATACATCTGGGGGAAGAACTACGCTTCCAAGTTTCACTATCTCAAAGTATAAAAGAGTTAATACAAAGAGATAATAAGTTTAAGCTTCTATAAAACCAAAGCTCAAGCAATATAACTACTTCACCAAGTTCTTGTGTTCTCAGATCGTAATCTTCTTCAAGTAAAGCTCTAGCAATCTCTTGACCATGATGATATGGCTGCAACCTGATCCCAACAATCTGCTTTTGTTTTCCATAAGTCACAAGTCAACCTCGAACTTCTTTTTTATATGCATGCTCAATATAATGCCCTAGGAGACATGGGCATTTGGCTGATTGATAGCTTCAGAGGCCCATTACGATTAGACCCATGACTGTGGGCTTTTAGTCTTGGTCCGAGACTAGGAATAGAGACAACATCTCTACAAGGCCTACAGTAACATGTTACATAGGAAAAGTTTCTGGAAAGAAAAATCCAAGAGAAAGTATTCAAAGACATGGTATTTTTAAAAGGTTGTTTGATTCAGGTGGGCCATTGAGATTAAATAGTTTTGTACTAGTAAACAAAAAGAAGATTTTTGTACTAAATGTTGTAAGAACGGATTGATATTCATTAACACTGATGACAAATTACATAATAAAAACATAAAACCTTATAATCTAAAACTTTGAAGAACAAAGCACATCAACAAAAGTTTTATACAGTTAAAAAATATATATAAGATCAAATTTAGTTAAAGAATATATAACTATATTATATAAATAAAATTTTAACGTAAATAAAATTTTGACTCATATAGAAGTGAAATATACTCACGCGGACGCGTGGATGAAATTCTATTTTATACTAAAAATTAAATCATGTAGTTGAATACTTTATTTCTGTTTAAAATTAAAAGAGCAATTTTTTTAAATAATTATTTTGCTAAAATTAAAAGTTTCTAAATTATCAACATATTATTATTAGAAATAGTTTAATAGAATTCTGAAAAGTACTACAACTAGCAGGAAGTAAAACATCATATCTATTTTTTAATGAAGAACAATATTTGTTTTTCATGACTGAAACAAACATCATCTCAAATCTACCATCACCTTTGTATTGATTTTGAATGAGTCAGTCATTATGATATGATTAGTTTGATTTTTAAGAGGATTTAATATTACTTTTTAATTTTAATATGAATTATTAGGCTGTAATACTTGGTAAATTAATTCAAGCTAAGTTGTTTTCAGTCCACCTAAGCATAGAATACACATGCTTATGGGCAAGGCTAGGTTTGAGCACATTTATCCGACAAACCAAACCAAACAAAAAAAAAGAAGTTTGGTTTGGGACTATGAATTATCTGAGCATATCTTATATCTCTAAAACAAAAAAAAAACAGAAAATTGAACTGAGAATCCAACGGATATCCGATTTTATATAATATAGTTTATTAACTTATAAGTATTAACTATATTTAGTTTTAAAATAATCAAATATTAAAATTATTCTTTTATAAAATGAATTACCCAAAGAAGAAAATTATCTAAATATTTTGTATCTGAAATATTTAAAATTATCTTTATTATAAGTAAACCCTCCCCCCCCCCTCCCAAAAAGTAATATTTGATATTTAGAATTTAAAAACTAAAAAACGTAAACCAAAATAAACCGAACTGATATCCAAAATTGCCCGTGAATACGTGATATAAGATGAGCGACGCGAACCACTTGTAGAGATTAAGAGAGGTGATATTTGGCTATGTTTGTCCGTTAAAGGTTCTCCATATCAAAAAGAGAGAATCGATAGAAAATGACTATGAAGTTAAGATGTGATGTTATGATGCCAAATGCCAATAAAGTTCATGAGAATATATGGATGTCTTTTTATTCTTGATACATTTGGCAACAATATTGATTTCATCTAAAACCGAATCGCCTTTGTGTTGAAGATGTGGGTTGGTCACTCTCGTAATTTCCGTATATGATCAATATGAC
>CAJHQP010012974.1:0-10493 GCA_905132765.1 Moricandia arvensis | reverse complement strand
GTTAATAAAGTAGTGGGAAGTAAGGGTTTATGGAGTCATATCCTTGGAGGATGAAGCTCCAAAGCTCATTAATCATGAAGGAGACATGGAGGTGGTCGTTTGTGAAGAAGTGAAGTGGATCCAAGAAGACAATCTGGTGATGTCTATCCTACAGAGCTCACTGAATCTGTCGATTTTGGAGCCTAAAGTTACTGTGAGAAGGCCAAATATATGTGGGATACACTTCATAAGGTGTATGGGAACATCTCAAACCGCACCCGAGTGTTTGAGATCAAGAGGGCTATCAGCAATCTAGCTCAAGAAGACATGGATTTTACCAAACATTTGGGAATGTTTCGAGCTTTATGGTCGGAACTTGAGATGCTGAGGCCGAGTACCACAGATCCGGATGAGCTGAATGACAGGCGTGAGCAAGACAAGTTCTTTGGTCTTCTGCTCACACTCAATGCTACCTACAACGATCTCATCAAGCACATCCTAAGACCTGAGAAGCTCCCTTCCCTTGAAGAAGTATGCGCACAAATCCAGAAGGAATAAGGGTCCTCAGGGTTCTTTGGAGGAAAGGGGGAGATTACGCTTGCCAACCAAGACGAGGTGCCTCAAGACAACAAGGTCCACAAATATGAAGACAGGAGGTTCATGGGAGCTATGAATACATGAGGTTCAATCGGAACTGTGATCTTTGCAAGAGGCATGGTCATGACAAGAGACAATGCTGGATACTCAACCCTCACATTAAGGCGACCAAGTTCATGAAGGATAGGAAGCAAGGGAAAATGTCACCTATGGAACGAGTGATCAACCCGGAGCTGGGACTTAAAACCGGTCAAATGAACCAGAAGGCCGTGAAGGTGGTAATAGCATAGCGTTGGTGACCTACACTGCCCATCAGAACCGACCGAGTTCATCTGGCGATCAGAAATGGATTCACCAATCAAAATGCTCAAGGATAATGGTAACACTCTTGGTGATGTCAGTGGGTTTTCTTTTGGTGCATCTAAGGTTGCTAGTATACTTGATCAAAATGTTAATGCTTATACCCATACTAGGATGCTTGGTCAATCTCATACTGCTCATAACATGTCTAAACCTTTGATAGTTGATTCAGGTGAATCTCATCATATGATTAGCGATACTAGTCCTATTAGAGATATAGAACATGTGCATCGACATGTAATGATTGCTAATGGAGATAGAATACCAATTAGAGGTGTCGGCAAGTTGAAATTGTTTGACAAGGAATCCAGAGCCTTTTACATGCCTGAGTTTACTTCTAATTTACTTTCTGTCAAGAAGTGTACCACGGATATGCATTGCAATATTATCTTTAGTTCTAATGATTTCAAGTTTCAGGATATTGAGAGCAGACGATTGATTGGTCAAGGAGTGACCAAAGGAGACCTTTATATGCCTGAAGAACTTACCTATATGCCTGATCATAGATGTTCATTTACTTCTGTTTCTGCTTATGCTTTAAGTAAGAATGCTTTGTGGCATGCTAGAATAAGACATCCCCATGATAGAGAATTAAACATAATGGTTCCAGGTGTTGTGTTTGAAAACAATGATTGTGAACCTTGTATTTTAGGCAAGCATTGTAAGACTGTGTTTCATAAATCCAGAACCATCTATGAACATTGCTTTGATTTAATTCACTCGGATGTTTGGACTGCACCTTGTTTGTCTAGAGAGAACCACAAATATTTTGCTCACATACATAGATGAGAAGTCTAAATAGACCTGGATAACCTTGATTTCATCTAAAGATAGGGTGCTTGATGCATTTAGGAATTTTCAAAGCTATGTGACTAACCATTTCAATGCTACGATGGAAATTTTTGTTCAGATAATAGTGGAGAGTGTACGAGTCAAGCCTTCAAGCAACACCTATCTCAACATGGAATCCTTCACCAGACAAGTTGCCCCTACACCCCTCAACAAAATGGAGTGGCCGAGAGGAAGAACAGACATCTCATGGAGGTTGCAAGGTCTATGATGTTTCAGGAAAATGTTCCAAAGAGGCTTTGAAGTGATGTTGTTGCTACTGCTTGCTACCTCATCAACAGAACCCCAACAAGAATCCTCAATGATCATTCACCATTTGAGGTCTTGAACAAGTATAGACCAACCTTGGATCATCTTCGGGTATTTGATTGCCTATGCTTTGTTCTTAAACCAGGAGAGTTGAGAAACAACCTGGACGCAAAGAGCACTAAAGGGATGTTCATTGGATACTCCCTAATTCAGAAAGGGTATAAGTTCTATGATCCAGTAGCCAGAATAGTCCTAGTGTCTAGGGATGTGAAATTTGTCGAAGAAGAGGAGAGTATGAAGATAAGAACCAGGCATAGTTGAAGGATCTAGCCTCTGATGAAGCAGCCAACTTGCGGATAATTTTCGAGAGACTTGGAACCTAATCTATCCCATGATCCAAAGACTGGAGGAGGACAATCACAAGGTCCCTCACAACCAATGAGGAAGGTCAGTGTAATGACCCCAGTTAAGAGTAGATATAGTTGAGAAAATAAAAGTGCTCAAATGGAGGAAACATGGGTGGTAGTAGCTTTAGAAGATCATGTTTATAGGTATGGTCGAAATATTTTTTGTTTGGATCGGACAAATTGTGTTTTGGGTTAAAGTACATACATAATGGTCGACATGGACCGATGTGAGATTTTGAAGATGTGTAAACTAGGAGTATATTTGTTTAGATAACTCAAGGGAGTAATGATAGGACATATGGTTATTATAAAACCAATTTGGTCCAAGAGAAATCAAGAGTTGGTCGGTGACCTAGTCTTTTGCGGTCGAATCGAGAGTGGTCAAGCCGATGAACTATTTTGGTGCAACAAAAAGGGTTTTGATAATTGTGGAGTGTTTTTCTTGTAAGATTACTTACATATGATGATTTTAGAAGTTGGTGACGTGGCAAGAAATTAATGGTCAGATGTGACGTGGCGGAATATTATTGATCGAAGAAAAAGGCGATGTGGCGTGATCTGAGTGGAGACAAGTGTCAAACCTTCTTTGGCTGGAAATGATGGACGGGTGGCACAATAAGAGTGACCTTCTAGAATTTGTGTACTTTTCATGAGGAGAAGATATCTTGGCCTTTTGTCACTTCATGATTATATGTGTCCACATTTCATCACCAAAATGAATGCGAGAGTGACACCTTGCACGGCCATGCAACAGCCCCCTTTGCCTATAAATACCCATCTACTCCTCTTCATTTTCCATCCCAAACCGTGGCTTCACTTCCCTCAAATAGTAAGAGTTGTTCTAGAGAGAGAAAGTGAGTTTTCGGAGGATAACTTTCGGTTCGGGAAGTAGGCGTTTAGGAAGAGAGTCGGGGAGCTCGTGTTGTGTCTTTTTGCCTTAGTCCGAGACCTAGGTGGATTCTGAAAAACTTGTTTGTGTTTTCTAATGGTCTTAATTGAGGTAGAGAGCTTGGACCGAAATGGTCATCGAGTTAACCCGAGACGAGGAAAATTAACGGTTTTGTGCAGGTGGTCGTGAATGCAGGTAGAAGCCATGCATGATGATATTATTATGTTATTGCATGTTTATATTGATGATATTGATGTGATGATGCATGCATGTTTAGATGATGATTATGTTATGATGCATGACAATATAGATCATGTTATGATGCATGTTTATCTAGATAATGTTATGATATAATGTTCCATGCTTGTTGAAATTGCATGGTCATCTAGATATTATGAAATTGTTAGTCATGCATGATGTTAGGTTGTGATAGGATTCATGCATTGTGATGATATGAAATGGATAGTCATACATCGATTTGTGATGTCGAGTCTAGCTTAACCATGTAGGTGGCTATGACTTTGTGTGATGAGTGATTGCATGTCGAGTCTAGCGTAACCACGTAGGTGAGGTAGGACTTTGTGTTGTGTTTAGTTGCCTATTCGCGGAGAATAGTGCTTGTGTTTTAGTTGTCTATTCCAGAGGGAATAGGGCGTGCAGTCTCTCACTAATCTCTCAGGTGTGTGTGTCACTTGATGAGGGATTAGGTGTGTGTAATCACGGAGATATCTCTCTTGTGGAGCGATTCTCCAGAGGCCCCAGTGGTATCTTGGTTGCGAATCGATTCTTTGGTGGTAGTGTGTGATGTGTGCCTAGTGGTATCTCGCCCGCGGTGCAATTCTCTAGAAGCAGATTTTCCTGCACTCATCCCCTCGTCATGTGAAGTGGGTCGCACCCATGGACGAGCGCTGCATGACAATACATCCTTGTGGTATATCGGTTGCGGATCGATTATCTGGAGAATGTTGTTTTCCGGCTATGTGACTTTAGTGTTTGTAGACGGATGTGTTCAGTTGATAAGTTGGTGAGCCTTTTGATTTGATGTGATGGGATCCCTAGGATGTCTTAGCAGTTTACTAGCATCTGAATTGTGTGATTGTGGTGTCTAGGGTGTGTTTAAACTGAGTCGAGTTGGACAAGGCGTACGGCTATCTTGGTCCTACGCGTCGAGACGAGTCTCCACATTGAGATTGAATGCATGCATGGTTTTATCGCTTATGCATTGTTTAGTTGCATGCATGTTCATTATGTTATTATTGTTGTGTGTTTGGGGCATGGTTTAGGGGGAATTGTTGTTTATTAGTGGGTTCAGAACTCACTAAGTAGTATTCAATACCCACACCCCCCCTTTTCCATGCAGGCAACCAGTAGGCGAGAAATCTAGCGGGAGCGCGGAACATTAGGCAGCAGGCGTAGTTTTTGGTGGCATATGCAAAGATCATTGTTTCGGAAGTATGTATAATTATTTACTTTTGGCTCTAGGCTGTGTACAAACTCTGATATATATATTTTGTAATGACGTTTCTGCCTTATTAATAAAATGGATGTTTTATATTTGAAGTTGTTGTACTTAAATGATATAAACCTAGTCCGGGTTGGGCCAACTAGTGACCGTGGTACGGGTTGGAAAGTCTTAGGCCATGGTCTCGAGGTAATAGTGACCTGGGATGGGTTGGCCGATGGACCGAATTCGTTCTGATTCTTGGTCGATCCGTTCCGGCGAACAATTGTTGTGGCAACTTCTGGCTGTCCGGGTTTGTACGACCTAGGACAGTTCATGGGTGTTACAAATGGTGGTATCAGAGCATGGTTCATGTTCATGCTCTTAAGTATCAACTTTTGAAAATGTTTTAACGAGTCAAAAGAGTCACATATGCCACACATGTTAAGCCGGTACGTTCCGCATAGGGGTTTTGGGGACTAGGATTGATCCTTGTAATTGTGCAGATGTCAAACCAAGGATCAGGAGCTAATGGGCCGTTCGGATCGTCGGGTCAAGATGGGTTGGGGTACGGATACTATTATGATTTTTGGAATACTCTAGATTCCTCAAATCAGACGAGCGGTAGTGGACCAGTGTCTGTGGAGGGCGTCGAGCCTGCGATGAGTGATGAGAATGTTCAACCAGAAGTGTTGTGATTCTCAGTATCAACACGTAATTCTCAGCATGAAGAATCAACACTGTTTGGTTGATCTCAGCAGTTCCCTTCGTTCAATGTGACTCTAGAGGGATCCACATCAAGAGGAAACAATGCCAGACCAGCAGGAGACGACGAGCCAGCTCCGGCGAACAGATATAAGCCAGTATATCCTACTCTATCAATGGTACACGACTTGTTATCTCGGGTGTTAACTAACCAATTTATACCAAACCATAAAGCAAATCCAGCCGCAGCACGGCAACCAGACTTTCTGAAGTAAGTCCTTCTGATGAAGAATATGGGTACGATCAGATTTGAGGGCGAGGCAGACACATGCAAAGCTTATGCATGGATAAAACATGTAGAGAAGAATTTTAAAGCAACCAGATGTCCTGAAGAGTTTATGAAAGATGTAGCCGTATATTACTTAGAAGGCATGGATCAGCGGATTGGAGTGGGATATTTTCAAGCAAGAATTTGAGAAAAAGTACATTCCCCCAGAGGCACAAGACCGGATGGAGCAGGCATCTCTACGACTAGAACAAGGAGAGAAAAGTGTAAGGGAGTATGAAGCGGAATTCCTCAAGCTTAGTAGATACGTCTACTACGAGAATGGCGATGAAGCAATCTTAGTCCGAAAGTTTTTGCGTGGTCTTAAGCCAGAGATCGGGAGTTGACTTCAGGCAGTTACTTTTGAGAGTCTATTTGAACTAGTAGAAAAGAGCAGTGAATATGGAGGAAACTGTTGCAGCAGAACACAAAACGACTTCTACATTCATGTCAAGCAAAAAACCATGACATAGTCAGCCTGGAATGATTAAGCTGCTAGTCAACCAAGGAAGAGGAACGATGGGTCAGTTTAAGGGAAGTGTGAGGACAACAGGAGCTCATACGAAGTGTTATACGTGTGGGCGATTGGGACATTTCTCGCGTTACTGTTCCAATGCAGGATCAGGGAAGCTAGACTGGAAAACTTCTTTTACTTGTTACAACTTCAGAGAGAAAGGATACTTAGCCAGTGAATGCTCAGTTTGTCGTCTAGGCCATGGAGAAGGAGCATCGACTCGTGCCCGACCGACCCTACCGATCAATGAACCCTCGGCTAGGCACCCTGCAACGGAAGGGAGAGTTTATGCTTCGGAGGTGGATAGAACTCCAACCATAGTAATGAAGATTAGAATTTTTCTATGGTTTACGGGATATTACCGAAGATTTTTGAAGGGGTTCTCGTCAATCGCCAAGCCGATGACGCGACTGACGAGGAAGGACGTTCCATTTGTTTGGGATGAGCACACAGAAGAAGCTTTTAATAAGCTTAAGAATGCTTTGACTACGGCACCATTCTTACATTACCAGAGCCTGGTAAGACTTATGATGTCTACACTGATGCATCTCGGGTAGGATTGGGATGCGTACTTATGCAGGACAATAAACGATTTGCCTATGCTTCAAGGCAACTGAGGAAGCACGAAGAAAATTACCCCACGCGTGACTTGGAGATGGCAGCCGTTGTTTTTTCATTAAGGATATGACATTCGTACATCTATGGAGAAAGACTTCAGGTATTTACGGATAATAAAATCCTTATGTACTTGTTCACTCAGGTGGATCTTAACTTGCGACAAAGAAGGGGATGAAGTTCATTGCGGATTACGACATTCACATACAATTCCATCTAGGAAAAGCAAATGTTGTCGCAGACGCGTTGAGTCGGCAAAAATCTGTAGTGGATTCTGAGCGGGATTTGGCAGCGTTGGAAGGAGAATCAAGTGAGCCATTGGGAATGCAAGCATTAAATAAGGCCAGTTTGATACAACGTATCTAGGGAGCATAAAAGAAAGATGAAGACTTGGTGAAGATTATGGAGAAATTGTGAAAGCAAGACTGGCCAAGTGCTAGTGGACATCCTGTGGCGGAAGATGGAACATTGCTACTCAACAGAAGGATTACGGTACCGAAGGAAGGATAATTTAGGGAAGAAATTCTCAAGACAGTGCATCAGTCACTTTTGAGTATACATCCCGGGAGCACTAAAATGTATAGAGACATGAGGAGATATTACCATTGGGCATGTATGAAGAGAGCAGTTGCAAGATGGGTAGCACAATATCAAGTCTTTCAACAAATCAAGGCCGATCATCAAGTACCACGAAGGTTACTTCAAAGTTTGCCAATACCAGAGTGGAAATGAGATTCGGTGTCCATGGATCTAATCACCGGATTACTAGTTGCGACGGGGAGATTGAACAATGCAATTTGGGTAGTCATGGATCCACTAACTAAGGTAGCGCACTTATTGGCAGTAAGAGACATAGAAAAGAAAGAGACGTTGGCGGAGCTCTACATCAATCAGATTGTAAAACTTCATGGAGTACCAGCCAATATTGTGTCCGATAGAGATCCGAGGTTTACAGCAGAATTTTGGAGAGCATTGCAAGGAGCATTGGGTACAGAGCTGCATATCAGTATTGCCTTTCACCCAGAGACGGACGTACAAACGGAAAGGACTATCCGGACAATAGAGGATAGGCTGCGGTTATGCATCCTCGATTGGGCAGGTACGTAGGAAAACTATCTACCTCTGATAGAACTTTCCTACAATAATAGTTTTCATGAAAGTATCGGCTTGTCACCATATGAGGCGTTGTATGGGAGACCATGTCGAACGCCTCTGTGTTGGACAAAGGTTGGAGAGAGACGATTGTTTGGGCCTGGAATCATAGTAGAGACATTAGAGAAGTTGGAAGTCATCCGAGCTAACATGAAGAAGGCACAAGAGAGGCAGAAGAAGTACGATGATCAAGGGAGAAGAGAAGTAGTGTTTGTAGTTGGAGATATGGTATATCTCAAATTTTCAGCTCAGAAGGGAAATGATAGGTTTGGAAAGGTTGGGAAGTTAGCAGTTCGTTTCATTGATCCATACCAGATCATTGGAAGAGTAAGAGAAGTAGCTTACATGTTAGACTACCGGAGAACATGAACTTACATCTTGTATTTCATGTGTATATGCTGTGGAAGCACTTTCGTAATCAAAATTGTATAGAGCCAGATAGAATTCTAGAGTTAACGACGGATCTCACTTAACCAGAAAGGCCGATACAGATTGAAGAACGACACTTAAGAAAGCTGCAGAGCAGGGAGAATCCTCAGATTCAAGTATTTTGGGGAAGACAGAACCGCATGGTGATAACATGGGACGACGAACAAAGGTTTCACTAGAAATATCCAGATTTCTTTGATGATAAAGCGGAGACGTCAACAGCTCTATAGAATTCGGGACGAATTCTAATGAGAGGGGGAGAATGTAATGACCCCGGTTAAAAGTAGATATGGTCGAGAAAATAAAAGTGCTCAAATGGAGGAAACATGTGTGGTAGTAGCTTTAGAAGATCATGTTTAGATGTTTGGTCGAAGTAGTTTTTGTTTGGATCAGACATATTGGGTTTTGGGTCGATGTAAATACATAATGGTCGACATGGACCGAGGCGAGATTTTGAAGATGTGTAAACTAGGATAATCTTTGTTTAGATAACTCAAGGGAGTAATAATAGGACATATGGTTAAGATAAAACCAAGTTGGTCCAGAAGAAATCAAGAGTTGGTCGGTGACCTAGTCTTTTGCGGTCAAAGCAAGAGCGGTCATGCCGATAAGCGATTTTGGTGCAACAAAGAGGGTTTGGAGCATTATGGAGTGTTTTTCTTGTAAGATTACATACATATGATGATTTTAGAAGTTGGTGACGTGGCAATAAATTAATGGTCAGATGTGACGTGGTGGAATATTATTGGTCGAAGAAAAAGGCGATGTGGCGCGATCTTAGTGGAGCCTAGTGTCAAACCTTCTTTGGCTGGAAATTATGGACGTGTGGCACCATCAAAGAGACCTTCTAGAATTTGTGTACTTGACATGAGGAGAAGAGATCTTGGCCATTTGTCACTTAAAGATTATATGTGTCCACATTGCATCACCAAAATGAATGCGAGAGTGACACCTTGCACAACCATGCAACAGCCCCCTTTACCAATAAATATCCATCTCCTGCCCTTCATTTTTCCATCCTAAGCCGTGGCTTCACTTCCCTTAAAGAGTGAGAGTAGTTCTAGAGAGAGAAAGTGAGTTTTCGGAGGAGAACTTTCGGTTCGGGAAGTAGGCGTTTAGGAAGAGTGTCGGGGAGCTCAGGTTGTGTCTTTCTGTCTTAGTCCAAGAACTAGGTTGGTTCCGCAAAACTTTTTTATGTTTTCTAATGGCGTTAATGGAGGTAGAGAGCTTGGACCGAAATGGTCATCGAGTTAACCCGAGACTGGGAAAATTAACGGTTTGTGCAGGTGGTCGAGAATGCAGGTAGGCGCCATGCGTGATTATATTATTATGTTATTTCAGGTTTATATTGATGATATTGATGTGATGATGCATGCTTGTTTAGATGATGATGATGTTATGATGTTATGATGCATGACCATAAAGATGATGTTATGATGCATGTTTATCTAGATGATGTTATGATACATGTTTATCTAGATGATGTTATGATGTTATGTTGCATGCATGTTGAAATTGCATGGTCATCTAGATATTATGAAATGGTTAGTCATGCAAGATGTTAGGTTGTGATAGGATGCATGCATTGTGATTATATGAAATGGATAGTCATGCATCGATTTGTGATGTCAAGTCTAGCTTAACCATGTAGGTGGCTATGATTTTGTGTGATGAGTGATTGCACGTCGAGTCTAGTGTAACCACGTAGGTGAGCTACAACTTTGTGTTATGTTGAGTCGTCTATTCGCGGAGAATAATTCTTGTGTTTTAGTTGTCTATTCCAGAAGGAATATGGAATGCAATCTCTCACTAATCTCTTAGTTGTATGTGTCACTTGATGAAGGATTAGTTGTGTATAATCACGGAGGTATCTCTGTTGCGGATCGATTCTCCGCTTATTGATGATGAGACTGGTGGTATCTCGCTTGCGGAGCGAGTCTCCGGAGGCCCCTGTGGTATCTCGGTTGCGGATCGATTCTCTG
>CAJHQP010012973.1:0-10500 GCA_905132765.1 Moricandia arvensis | reverse complement strand
AGGAGTTTACAAGAAAGGGAATCACGCTATTCAACGATAATGGTATCAAGAGAGGAGAATCCATCCGTCCCGAACTCATACGGGGGATTAGAGGATCTAAGATCGCGATCATCTTGCTCTCGAGGAACTATGCTTCTTCAAAATGGTGTCTTGAAGAGTTGGTGGAGATTATGAAGTGCAGGAAAGAGCTGGGTCAAACTGTGATGGCTGTTTTCTATAAAGTAGATCCATCTGATGTAAAGAAGCTGACCGGAGACTTTGGGGAGGTTTTCAGAAAAACTTGTGAGGGTCAAGCTAAGGAGGACATTAGGAGATCGAAACAAGCTTTGGAGAGGTGGCCACAATAGCTGGTTACCATTCAATCAACTGGTTTGTCCTCTTTTTTTTTTATTTTTTTTACTTGCTATAGTTTAGAGAAATGCCCAAATAATACATTCAGTTTCCAATATAACATGATTTGAAAGATGGTCTTATACATATCATAGAGTTTAGGATTAGACCTGAGATTTCTTATTCGGGATCCGAATCGGCTTCGAAAATAGGATATCCGGGGTGCCCAGATCTGAATATGGATAGTAAAATCTCAGATACGTGCAAACCGGATCCACATATGTGTTTTTTAAATATATTATTTTTAAATTTTATTAATAATTATTTTTGATATATTAATACTTATATATATATTATAATTATAATATTATATTTTAATTTTTAATAATATTAGTTGTCATATATATATATTCATAAATTTGTATAAATATTTAATTTATGTATTATTTTAGAATTTTGTATTTTTAAAATATCTTTATTGCTTTTATTATTTTGTACGGAGTCAGATCCGAATCTAGATACTCACGGGTATCACAATATCTCAATATCTAGACGGATATCCGATGTCCGAACATTCAAAAGGCACGAATATGTATCCGGATACTAAAATCACTGATACGACAAATCCGGATCCGGATACTCTAAATTTCCCGGATATCCGGATCCATCCCACCTTTATTTAGGATTAGTGATTGCCTCTCTCCTTCAAAAATTGTTTTTGTTAGTATACCATATACTTACTAATAATATCAATCCTAATTAATCTGAAAATCTGTGTGTTTTAATCATAAAAAAGAGATAAGTTGTAAAAAGTTGTCAAATTTTAAAATGAGGTGTTTATATATAACCATGTGTCTTTTCAACAAGCAACTATTAAAAAAAGTTGTAAATATGTATATACATGTGTATTTTTATCATAAGAATGTTTCTTTATAGCCACAAAATGTGTTTTTTCATACTAAGAATTCAATGTATTTTAAAAGATTGTGAACATGTTTAAGAATTCATACTATCGTTTTAAGGATGTGTTTTTTTTTTACTTTTAAAAAAGTTGTGCATTTTTATCATAAAAGTTGTGCATTTTTATCATAAAAGTTGTATTACCTTCAGAGAGGTTGTCATATTGTAAAGATACTATCTAAAAATAACTACCTCAAAACTATCGTGACTAATTGTATAGATCCTTGAAAATATAAATACTTCCTTTTCATAAATATAAGTATTTCATTTCCAAAAAAAACAGAATATTTCATTTTAGAGGAATACCCTGAGATAGCCCTAAAAAAGTTTTTGTCACAAAATAGCCTTTAAGGAGGAAAATGACCAAAATAACATTTATTAAAGGGTTAACAAAATGACTAATATACATTTATACCCCTTGGGTTAACTAATCTAGACTTAGGGTTTAGAGTTATGAGGTGGGATTTTGGGGGGTGAGATTTAAAATTAAAAAAAATAATATAAAAATTAATTTTTTGAAAATAGGAAAAAGTTAGTTTTGTCATTTTTGTTTTTGAAGGCTATATTTGTGACAAAAACTTCAAAAGGGGTTATTTGAGAGATTTGCCCTTCATTTTATATACATTAAGTGAAAAGATACAACACAAATGAAAATCTGTAATTAAAAAGACACAAAGGAAAGGGTGTTTCATAAGAATACAAAATTTATAAGGGTATAATAACATACATTTGTGATGATGGTTATTTGTATGTAACTTTTTTGGTGTTGGTAACAACAATAATGCAAATCAACACACACTAGAAAAGAATTATTGAAGAGAGAAATTGTGATTTTCTCAACAAAAAAAAATCACTTAAAATGGAAAAAGAATAAAGGAAGAAGATATCAATATCAAACCAAAGTAAGCATGGATCAAAGTTAGTATTTTTCTTCTTCCTTAATATTATGCCATGGTTGAACTATAATAAAGCTAGATTATGGTTTTATATATAAGGTTTTCAGTAATTAAACCTCTCAACTAAAGATGAATCGCAAAATAAACCCCAACTAAAAATTTTACGAAATAAACCATCAACTTTAATTCTGTTAACGTATGTTACCCTCTATCTAAAATACCGTGACGGAGGGTGACATATGTTAACAGTTTATAAGTTGAGGGTTTACAATTCTAAAAAATTGGTTTAGGGGTTCTCTTACGATTTAAATATAGTTGAGGGTTTATACCACTAAAACGCATTAAATGTTTTACAAGCTTTATTATCATTTATACATTGTTTAAAATTGATTTATCAAACTTTAAAACTAATTTATAAATCTTTATACATTATTTTATCATTTTATAAGCAATTTATAGATATTTATAAATATTTTAATATTTTAACAACAATTAATATGGCTCAGTGCCGGTCGGCGGTCCGGAAATTGTATGGGTTGGAAGCTAATTTTTTTTCTTGGACCTACATAGAACTACAGGAATAAAAAATTAAAGCAGGGAGAAATATTCGAACTGATCACCTTTTCCTTGTTAGTGAACATCCAAAACCAATTTTGCTAAGGAATATTCTTAAGAAAAATGCCGATAATTTACTTATTCTTAATTTTATGCTCGTATTTTCTATGAATTTTAGTAACTTATAGGGCCAAGGAAAAAAATTAGCTTCCAACCCATACAATGTCCATATCAACGACTGGCACTGAGCCTATTAATTGTTTGTTAAAATATTAAAATATTTATGATTCTTTATAAATTGGTTATAAAATTGATAAATAATGTATAAATATTTATAAATTATTTTTAAAGGCTTATAAATCAATTTTAAACAATGTTTTAATGACAATAAATCTTTTAAAATATTTAATGCATTTTAGTGATAAAAACCTTCAACTATTTTTGAATCGTAAAAAAAACCTCAACTAAGTTTTCAGGATTATAAACCCTCAACTTATAAACTGTTAACATATGTCACCCTCTGTCACAGTATTTTAGACGGAGGATAACATACGTTAACGGAACTAAAGTTGAGAGTTTATTTCGTAAGATCTTTAGTTGAGGGTTTATTTTGTGATTAATTTTTAGGTGAGGGATTTACAGGCGATATCAAACCATTCCAGATTTGTTTTTTTGTCATCAAACTATGCAAATTCAAATAGACTCTGCAAACCAAATTGGTAGCTCTGCATCCAAATGGACGACACACGAATGTTACTTCCTGGCACTTCGCGCGGCATTGTCCACCCTTGAATTATGCGTCTAGGAAATATGAATGAGCTTCGAGGTGTGGAAACTTCCTTTCAGGATCTTGATATCTTCCATGTAACTTGCAAAATCTAGTCATTCTTCTTGTTCTAAAACCATCTTCACCAATTGGGAGCAGTCCGTTGCAAATGTAACATTAAGGTGACATAAGTTCATCATGCATTCCATTGCCCAAATGAGCGCCTCTATTTCCGAGTGAAGTGGTGATTGACTGGCTCTAATATTTCTCGCCCCCATTGATCCATCAAAGCCTTCCAGTATTATACCTCCCTCGCACCGAATAATTTTCATGTGCTTTCCATGATCCATCTGTAAAACACTATCTCCCGGTATAGCCGGTAAAGTTGCCTCCTCTACTGATCTAGTTTGGGTATTCCTTTTGCATAAGTGAAGCTTATGCTTCAGTCCATAATAATGATTTCGTTTCTGCTAATTTGAGGGTTTCTCTTGGATCAACATCCATATTTCTAAAATTTTTATTGTTTCATCCTTTCCATATGTACCATAAAATTCATGCAAATTGATGGTCCTCTATATCCAGAAAACTCTCTGAAACAGATGATCCATGTTTGCGAAAAGTGATTGAGTGGGGAAAATATCTGGATTCGATGGGATCCGTGAGAGAACCCAAACTTGAACGGCCGGTGAACATTCAAAGAACACATGATTTATAGATTCTTCAGGTGCTCCACATCTGACCCAAAGTGTATCACCTTGAATTCCTCTCGCTCTCAAACTTTTCTTAACCGCGATACATCATGATACCATTTACCATAAAAAGGCGTTTTATTTTAAGTGGGCATCGTACTTTCCAAAAAGCCTTGCGGGGAGAGACCGTGGATCCATACTCCGACAACGTTTTTTCTTTGTTTGGGTAAACATGTTCCACTTGATATCCTGATTTTACCTTTATATCCCATTATTAATAAAATTCCATCCATCTTTGTCCGCTATCTGAGTTTGGCTCAAAGGTATGCTTTCAATAATCTTCACATCCTGATGATCTACCAAAGTCTGAGTTACCTGTAAACTCCAGTTTCTCGAATTTGTGTTGATGAGAGAGTCCACTGTAAGATCATGGTAAAAATTATGTTGATTTTTGTTTGAAGGTCTCGAGCGATTGGCTGGGAGCCAAGGATCATTCCATACGGAAATAGACGATCATGATCCCGCCATTTTGATTGGTCCTTTGATAACCAGACATCTAGCATAAACAATATTGTGTCAGCCATATGGCGGTTCTAGCCAAGATGCATTCCTGAAATAGTGTCCTTTGAAAACTCAGAAAATGATGTATTCGGTTTCTCAATCAACCTCCACAATTGCTTTCCAATCATAGCCGTATTAAAGTCTGTGAGATTGTTAAACCCCAACCCTTCATCATCCTTATGAGTACATAATTTATCCCATGATTTCCAGTGCATACCTCTGGTATTTCCTCTTGAACTCCACCAAAATTGTGTCACTGACTCGTTAGCTTCTTCGTCATAGTCTTTGGTATACGGAAAGAAGACATTACATTATTTGGTAGAGCTGTAACCACTTATTTAATAATCATTTCATTTCCTCTCTTCGTAAAAAAACTTGAAAGTCCAGCCATTAACCATGTTCTTTAGGCTGTCGTGGATAAAACCGAAAACTTGTGTTTTTGATCATCCAAGACTCTCAGGCATTTCAAAATACGATCCCATCCCGCCTAAATTATGTATCCCCAAAATATTTTGGATTTCCTACCTTATGTATTCCTCAATCTTATGCGCAAATTGAATAGATGATTTTTAAAAATTTATCAGTTGACCCGACACCACTTCATATTCCTTTAAAATTCTGGGAATTATTCTTCCTTTTGTGCTCTATAGTAAAAATACTATCATCTGCGAAGAGAAGAGAAGAGATTGAAGGACATGCTCGTGCAACCTTCATACTCATCATTTGTTTCTCTCTCTCAGTGTTTTTATTATTAGCGGTCAGAGCCTCCATACACAAAATTAATAAGTAAAAAGACAGTGGATCACCCTGGCGCAAGCCCCTTTGCGAAATTATGTGTCCCCTTGGTTGACCATTCAGTAATACTATATATTATACCGAGGATATACACTTTATCATTAGCTGGATCCATTGATGATGAAACCCCAATTTTTGAAGTAGTGCATGTATAAAATTCCATTCCACCCTATCATATGTTTTGCTCATATCTGTTTTTATGTCCATAAACTTGTTTCTCGAATGATTTATTCGTCCTCAACGCATGAAATATCTCCTAAGCTATAAGAATATTTTCAGAGATCAATCTTCCAGCCACAAAAGCCAATTTTGTTTTCGATATAAGTGTAGGAAGACAAGCCTTCAATCTCTGACCTAGAGAATTGTGGACAACTTTTATTAGAAGGATTTTATTCTTATTACTTGTGAAGTGTAGAAGGATTTTATTCTTACTACTTATGAAGTGATTGAGTCTAATAAATATTCAGCTTTCAACAACATGACATTGTGATACGCCCAAATTATAGAGCACTCTTTCAGATAAGAGACTGATTTTAGTATAGGATTGAATCCACATAGACTCAATGTTTCACACAATAGACTTGAGTATTCAGATTAAGTTAGGTAAGCAAATAGAAATAACAATAAACAAAGCAATAAATAAATAAACAAAACAGTTGTAAATGATAAGAGAAACACTAAAATTAAGAAAATCAATCAGAATATTCAAAAATGCGATCAACAAATTCCAATGGTCTATTATGAATAATTCTAGAACTCAAATTCTCTAGTAAGTTATCTAACTCTCGATCTGATAAACTATCAGATATCTAACTTTAATCAAACACCAACCCTCACTGCAAATAAGATGAATCAAGCAAGCATTAAATTATATTTGATATTTAGCTCATCAAAATTAATTTAGGCAATCAATAACAATCTCGTGTTTACTAATTATCCTATGACCTAGAATTCAGGTTGTAAATCCAAGTGTAGGTTTTAATGCAATCAAGATGAACTCAATAGATGACCCTAAGAATTCTACCAATTCACAATTTAACATTAAGCTCTAGATATCCCTAAATGTATTAAGTGAATTTACTCAGAGAAAGAAGCAAAAGTACAAAACATAGTCTAATTAGAAATCATATATATAAACTCAATAACAAAACCAAAGGAGTTCCAAGAAGACTATGAAGAAGTTCTTCTCTTCTCTCCTCTAAAATAAAGTTAAGCCTAAACAGTGGTTGTAAAATAGATATAATAGGTTTAACACGTCCATAGGCTTCCTTGAAAATAAGAAAACTTCTAGGAAAAAAAATGCAACTCTTAAAAGTTCTTGTCGGTCTCGTCAAACCGCATTAGCGTCGATCGACGTCATGGCAGCATCGATTGATGCTCACGTCATATCTCGACCCTCATCTTTGCACAGCTACGAATTTTCTTCTCTTCATACTCCATTTTGCTCCTTAATCTTCAAAGTTATCCAAAACGCGCCTCGACCTATAAATGACCTAAAACAGACTTGAAGTACATAATAAAGACTCTAAATATCGCACCTAATAGTGGTAAATCCTGGAACTCGTCACATTGACATTACAAGTTGATGTGCTCAAATTACCCTTAGAGAAACTCTCTCAAATAAGAGATTGATTGCAGTACTTAGAGATTGTATTCACATAGAATCGATATTTCACACAATAGACTTTAGCTTCACATTAAGCTAAGTGAAATAGTATAAAGCAATAAATAAGAAAGTAGTAAATAAGGAGATGAAAGGATGGAGGAAGGATACTAGACTTAGGGTTTCATTCATATTATCACAACTACAATCTATAGATGCTATGGGTTTGATCTTAGAACTCAAATTCATATAAGTAAGTAAAACAGCTCTTGCATGCGTTTATTAATCAGATGTTTGGAATCATGTGATTTCAGCTCTCGCATGCAAACTTATGAATGAGTGTCGATCGATACTCCTTCCATGCAAGCGTTAAGAACCAATTCGATTTGTTCACTAAGTTATCTAAACTAGCTTTCACATGCACCTAACAACCTAGCTCAGCAGGATTAGATGTAGGTAATAGACCATGCTTTCGTGTGCGTCTAACTATCATATGATCAGGTTTCTAGTTAATTACTAAAATAAGAAATATGAACAATCTTGTGAATGATACAACAAATCACCCTACCAATTCTATAAATCACAAGTTCATTCAAACCCCTGGAAAACCTAAACCTAGCAAGGTATCTACTCCGACTTGATCAGATAAACAGAAATTATAGATGAACATATAAAATAGAAATCAATATAAAATCCAAAAGAGTTCTAAGAGGACTTTAAAGGAGTTCATCTCTTATCTTCTAACATAAAACTATGAATAAAAAAAACGTAGCCATCAATAATAACTTAGAAAATATATATATAGGGTTTACAGTCGACAAATTGTATTCTGGTAAATATGTGGATCGTCTGGGCTTAAGTTGGTCTGAAACTAAGTCGGGCCTTTCTATGCGCATCAGTTTCGAGCGACACCAAAGCAATGGTGTCAACTGACACTCCTTCTAAATCTCGACAGATTCCTCTCGCGAGTCAGACGGACCATTCTTCACTAAATTGGGTATAACTTTTGATTCATGATCATGATTGACCTCAACCGGTGGTATTGGAAATGGAACTCAAAGCCCTACCTTGTATCCAAATATGAGTTCAATCTCACCGTGGAAAGGTCTTCATCCTTTGCTAAATGTATGACGCATTTGCGCAATTCTATATCTCAAAAATCTTCAGAATCTCCAAATTTTTATGCAATGTAATGCAAAACATACTTCTCTGACAGTAGTTAATCTTTTGAAACACTTAATTCTTTTAAATAGCTTAATTTTATATAAGATACAAATAATGAAGAAAAGAAGAAGGTGTGTGTAATCTATACTATTATTTGCGAAGTGATTTTTCGCAACGGAACTCTCACGTTAAAAGTTAGAACGGTTAATATCATTTATTCCATTAATGAACAAAATATATAAATTTACAAAAATAAAAATGAATTTAAATTATTTTTTCAAAAAAAAAAAAAAATTTAAATTATTTTATTAGATAGATAATTAAAATTAGTAATGACAAGAACTATCCAAAATTAAAAAATATTAAAAATAAAAAGATAATTCTAATATATATATATATTGTGTTGCTATCCAAAAAACATCTTTTAATAAAAAGTTAAAATTATAAAAAGAAACAGAAAACACATAACTAAATATTAATGAAGTAAATTATTAATTATATATAATTGACTGAATTCTAAAATTGATTTATTAATAATGAATATAGTGTACATAAAAATTTCACATAAAATTCAAATGAAAATATAAACATTAATTTATCTTTATAGTTTTAAAATTAGTAAAGTATATACTGATAAATAATTTTATAAACTATTTATGTCTGCATGTGCGGACAACCAACCTAGTTTACTAAAAATAATATGTTATTGAACAATATCTCTTAAATTACTATAGAATTATGTTTTTCGATAATACATGCATTTTTACGTAGTTTGAAGAACTCATGAATGTCATACATATCGTTATAAAGAAGAATGTTGTGTGACATATTCTGAATAAAATTTACATGGCACTGACTTATTGTGTATAAGAATATGATTGGCATTCACTGTATCGTATTTTGTATAAGAATATGATTGGCATTCACAGAACCATATTCTTATACATACTAATATAAGAGGTATATCTTAATTGCTTTTTTAAAAACATATCATATTTGATATTGACAAATTTGTATTTTAGTTATAATCTAAAACTATAAAAATATAAATTTCTTATATCATATATAGATGAATATAAACACTAATAATCTACCTTGTCACACGGTAACTTCGCGAAAGTGAAATTATGAAAAGTTTATATAAAAAATAGAGAATATAAAGTATGATATATCAATACCATTAAAACAGAATCATTCCTAAATTATAGACTTAATGAAATTTTAAATTTTTCCAATTATGCCCTTACTATTTGTCTAACAATTATAGATTCATTAATGGCAATTCGGTAATTTTTTGGGCTTAAATTATCCACTTTCATTGGGCTTAATCAACTTTTTGGGGCTTAAATTATCCACTTTCATTGGGCTGAAGCCCATTTAATTTGACAATTTAAACTAAAAACAATATTGACAAAGCCCAATTAACAACATAATATTAGCAATAATTAGTAAATAAAATAAAATAATTGTGGTCACGATTAAACATAAAATAAAAATATATAAATATGGGGAGCAAGTGGAAATTTTATGCCAACAACAAAAATATGTATAGGTAACAAAAATTAAAATTGTCAAAAACAAAACAAAACAAAATATAAAATAATATCAAAAATGATTTACACAAACATATAAAACTCATTTTCTTTCATATATATATAAATATATTAGAATAAAAATATACCCGCGCTTTAAAAGCGCGGGTCAAAATCTAGTTTATTATTATAAAACGAGTTTTACGCGTTATCGAGTGGGTTTTTACCTAGTATATTTATATACATTTGCTTAATAATTTTTATACAAAAATAAACTTACGATTTAGTTCTCTTAATCAAATTTGGTATTAATCTTTGATTAATCTTTGCTTTTATCATGGATAACGAAGCATCCATGGTTGAAAGATTGCCACTGACGTTTCAAATGAGCTTTTTCATTCTGTTGACATCAAGTGATTTCGAAGGTATTGTTGGGATGGAAGCTCAAATGGAAAAACTGAAACCGTTATTACACGTAGGCCCCAATGAAGTGAGGATGGTAGGGATTGTGGGTCCATCTGGAATTGGTAAGAGCACCATTGCCAGATTTCTATTTAGCAAATACTCTCATCGTTTCCAACTTCGTGTCTTCATGGAAAATATCAAAAGACGCTATCCAATGCCTTATTATGATGAGTATAGCGCGAAA
>CAJHQP010012972.1:0-10501 GCA_905132765.1 Moricandia arvensis | reverse complement strand
TGATGGAAGAAGACAAGCGACTCGTCTTATCCGCAACACATCGCTATGAACCATGCGCCGCTAAAGCAGCACAAGGCTACCAAGAACGCGGAACACACACGTCCTTAGGTATAATCAGAAATAAGAAGGGTCTGTATACACTATTCCGTAAGACGAGAATCGGATCCAATGATGGTCATCATGAAGCGCGGAGGAATAGAATGGACGCTAGAAGACGACATATAGACACATCCCTCATAACAGAGCCTCAACAAGTCCTCGCTGCGATGCATACTGTGATTACCATAAGGTGAATGGGCACAATACAAAATGAATGCAAACAGCTCCATGAGGCACTCCTGCGCTTCCATTCGTGAGCCGGTAATTCAGAATCTTGACCCTCAAAGTAAGACACACAAAGAAAAGTAGAAGTTGAAGTAGAGCAAAGACAAAAGAAGAAATACAAGACGGCACAGAAGAATGGATCCCCTGCGCCCACAAAGGACAAGACTGCCCATTCTCAACACGACGTCGAATCAGGTTCGGAAGAAGAAGAAGACAAATCTCGTCGGGACAAAATCTTTACGATCAGGGCAGAGCATCGACGGGCGATCGACTTGATCACTATAAAAAGACGAATACAAACTCTCGACATGCCACGAGTGAACTCACACAATCGCTGAACAGAAAGAAGTACAAACGATTGGCATAGCTTGTTTATTGCTGATCTTCGCTTGGCGATTGATAACTCAATGATCAGGAAAGTACGCACATTAGTACGTTCGCCACACGGCTCAGGGCCAAAAAACTCACGACTTCATTGTCCACCAAACATGATGCCGACCTTCGATCCCTAATCAACTCCACTTCGCTGACACTACGTGAAAAGCTCAATCGATCGTTTGAAGAGCAGTCCGACGAATCGGCACCAGCTTCTAAGCACCCTCCAGCGTCTGACCTAGACGAACATGTAGAAACAAACAAGGCAGCAAAACGGTCGGAAATTCGAGCGACTTGAACGTCATTCATGGGTTGATTACACCTGCAGCGACTCAGTCTCATCTGTTAAGGAGTTCGCGCCATAAAGCAGTCACGCGCGAGCATTGGCCAGCGTCATCCAGAGATGATCCCAATATCACTTTCTCCACCGATGATGCGGCCGACATCACAATGTCCCTTAACGACTCTGTCGAACTCGGGATCTGAGACTGCGAAGTACCAAAGTCCTTATGATGCCTGTGGAGTTCCAACGATCTCATCTTTAAGGATGACTCTCGACAAAATGGGGATTGATCTTCGTGCAACTGAAACCCTCGGCGCGTTCACTACCATGGTTCACGGGTCATCTGATACTGCTCAAATCTCCATCATTGATGTACAAAGCTCCATAAAATGTGATCTTAAGACACCCTGGAATCCACATAAGTGAGGGTGATTCTGTCAACCTACACCAATGTGTCAAGTTCCCCATCATTGACGTCGGATCGTTCCCGCCACGGGGGGACAAGGCGCGGCTGTGAGGATATCTCGTGTGCGAAAGTAAATATCGAGACGACGCTCGACCACTTATACCATAACTAAGCTGGTCTGAAAAATCTTCTGTCGTTAAAAGAGTATATCGACGAAGTGGGTATCAACGAGAACACCCGAGCGAAAACGGTTAGGATCAACGCTTACCTCACAACACACGAGAATGCATAGGACAAGAATTGTTTCCTCCTCAAGGAAATAGTTCAAAACTTTACATGGTAGACTGCAATATATGATGAGAAATCAGCCCACTATCACATCTCATGAACTCACGTTACCCAACTTCAACTGTTAGAGGAGAACTGGGGCCTAGCGACAAAAGCTGTAATAACGAGGTCGAGCGATTGATCGGCGCATGATCTATTACCAGGTTAACTACTGATGGCTAAGCAATCCGGTGGTCTTCAAGAATGAAGAATGGAAAGTGAAGGTCTGCGTCGTTTTCACGATCTAAACAGCATGCGGAAGGAGACAAATTTCATGTCGGTCATATGAATTGTCTCTTCGAATCGACGACACTGAACAAGATGTCTAAGCATTATGGACCGCATCTCTGGATACAACCAGATAATGATGCATCAACGACCGAGATAAACAGGTGCATCACAGATAGAGGACCAGTAATGCTATATAGTTATGCGTCGGCTTAGAATGCAGTGCTACTTATCAGCGACTCGTCAGCGAGATATTTGCCAAACAATTGACACAAGGAAGCCTATATCGACGATATGCTTAGTCAAATCTCTCCATAGCAGCCGACCATGCTTGACCATATAGTGTGACTTCTTCCGTACATCCAAACGAGTATGGCAATGAAGATCATCAGCCAGTGCACATCAGTAGTTATGTCAGAGAATGCTCGGTATATTGTAATAAAAAAGGAATCGAGTGAAGTCCAAAGCAGATTTCTTTGATGTTGGATCTCCAAAGCCCCAAATCAGCTTTGAATTACAAGATTAACCGTTCGACGTGGTGGCGCTCAACCGATTCATCTCTCCTTCAACCGATAGAGTGCCTCCCTGTTTTATAAATCTGTGCGCAGCAAAAGAAGTTCGTCTGGTGACGAGAAGTGCAAAGTGCGTTCGGAACAGCTCAGCCTTACTCACGATGCACTCACTATTGGCATAAGACTGAAAAAGAGACACACTTTACCTTTACATAGTAGTCTCCGCCATGGGCGTCAATAGTGTTTTCGTCAAAGAGGATCATGGCCAAACAAATCCAATATTCTACACCGCAAGATGACCGACGCACGAAACGCGGTATTTGCACTCCTAGCAAAAATGGCCTCACCATCACCACTGTCAGCTAGGAAACTAAGGCATACTTCTAGTCACAATTTGATCTTCATACTAACAAGTCAGACTTGTGAACCATGCATGAAGAATACTAATCAATCATGCAGATTACTAAGTGTGTGATCGCGCTCGGCGAACACGATATCATGTATAAAGGCAAAAGGGCCAAAAATCTTAACTGGCTGCACCTAAGAGATCTAACTACGTCGTCATGGACTGACAAGCTTATCATGGATGGAAAAAATAGTCCTACTGAACCTGCATCATGAGGAAGAAACATTCGATGTCATGGCGAAACCCATGAAGAGCGGCCAAGGTACCATTCAGCGCCCAAGCATTGGTCTAGAATTAGGCTCTAGCCATCCTGGCGACCATGGTCTCGGCGGCTGTGAAGCCTACGTCGCCCAAAAATGCGAAAAATGCGCAAAAGGCATGCGTCAAACAGTAGCATTCATCGACCTATACTTTTGAGGACGACCGGCTGACACCTTATCCGTCATGCACTGGAGATGGATATGTGATCGACAAAGAGTATAGAACTCCGCCTGGAAGTATTATCATATCCCCTATGAATCTTTACGACATGGCTCCCATTCACCTAAAGAATAACTTCGGCTCTGCAAAATATGGGTGATCGTCTTAACATGTCGAACGCCTCAGTATCCACAAGGCAATAAAACTAGTCAAGCAGACACTACGAACAAACACGATAATCTGACCAGGATCAAGGACAACTTGACCTAAAAAGGGCACTGGCTTAACAGAGTTGGATGAAGTTCTCTTGTCGCGTAGAACAGACTCCAGGAGCACATACATGCCAAACGACATTCTACTTTGGCCTCCTGGGTTGAAGCAATGGCCCAGACCAAGTTAACGCTAAACAAGAGATATGATGCTCGACACTCTAGACTCATCAAGGAACGACAAGATTAGGTCCTTCTCCGGATCTAGAACTATCAAGATCTGCGCCGAAACTACTATAAACAAGAAAGTCAGAGAAAGACCATGTGGAACAACATATCTAGTCTCTGAAGATGAGTACACTAAGAATGAAGGCAGTCAAGCTTTGAACTAAGCTGGGAAGGACATAACACGATAGTCGAGGTCATCAACCGAGGCGTTACCGATTGGAACTCATATGGAGAACAATAGTGATATTGTAGAATGCCTTGTATCTCAGGAGTACTTCATCTAAAGATAGGGAATGAAAGGAAGGTGGCTCTGGAGTTTTTTTTGCTGGATCCATGATCCGAGGCCTCAGCGGTGAAGCCACGTAGAGATTTGTTGTTGGCTTCTCTATCGAGTCAAAGAGGACTCTTGATGATGTGCTACTCGTTGATGTGCATGTATCCTTAAAAGAGAGTTTTTCTGGGAAAGAATAATGTCGCTAAAGACAGCGAAGCTCACCTTCGAGAGTTATGGGAAAAATAATCTTATTAAGGAGATTATGACAGCAACTGCTGCGTCGGATGAGCTCTCTCACTTCGGGTTAAGGAGATCGGAGATTGATATTGAGGTTTATGTTGCCACGGTCACTTATTTTTTGGTTGGGAGGTTAGATCTTCCCCATATCTCTGAGGAGCTTCTAGATGATTTCTACTCAAAGATGCTACTGACGTGGGTAAGTTTGGTAGGGCCACAGGTCGTGCATGGGGCAAGCCATCGGGGGCTTATATTCTATTGGTCGACTGTCGGTTATTTCCCAAATTTTTTTGCTTGTTTTTTTAATCTGAATAAACAATTCCAGCCTTGATGAGCCTTGACTTTGTCTTGCCAATATATGTTCTCTCGTTTCGGACTGTGTTTCTTTGTGAGCTTTGGCAATTTTATTTCGGCCTAGTTTGACTGATGTTTTGAAGTTTTTGTTTGTTCTGAAACTTGGGGGTTTCATTCCGACCCTTTTCAGTATAGGTTCGACGTAAATACATTAAAACTTTGATTCGAGGTCTAGTTGATATCTTCTCAATTTGGGGTCGATGTTAGTCTTGATAACTCTATTTCGACCGCGTTTTTGCCGCGAGGTGTAGGATCGGCTATGCCTGAAAGCTTGATCAGAGCATCGTGTTAGCAGACGATCATTCATGTTTTGATGTTCTGGCGAGGTACTGCCAGGTTTTCTGCTTTTCGATAAATTTAATTTATTAAGTCTCGTTTTCAATCTCCCTAGTTCTGTCTATGCCTTATATGGATGAAGACAATCCAACTCACCATCGGATGAGTTGGATGAGCTGGTCAACTCGCCTGATGGCGAGTTTCATGAATTCGATCCAACTCGCCATCAGGAGAGTTGGATTACCCTCATCCAACCGCCGTCAGGCGGGGTTGCACGCTGCTGGTTCGATCGTTTTGTTGCTCGAGGGTCCTTTCCCAATAACGTGTTTGTATAATTCATTTTTGAATTTTTACAAAAGTTTTATTTTTTGTTCCCCGCATTTTTATTTTATTTTATTTTAAAAAAATGTTTCTCGTGAACTTTTAGGCATTGATTCGGTCATGACCGGTTTTGACACCAACGTTAGCCCCCCAGCTAGCTAGAATTTTTCGTTGTTCTTGCGAGCGGTCAGGCAGGTCAGGTAAGTTAGGCGGAAGAAATGGTTAAAAAGGTTGTTGAAAGTTGTACGCTCACTCTCCAAGAGTGGGATGCGATAGATGGGGATGCGCCTTGTAAAGACTGCCTAGTATCCTTGTCAAAGGGATCAGCCTTTCGTAGTTCGTCTTGGAGTTAAGATTTTACAATCTATTTTCCAATGGGATCTTTACGGTGTAGTTATTTGTGGTATAGATCTATTGAGCATATTGCTGCTGATGGCATTTTATATTGGACCTTTTTCGGCCTCGAGATTAGCTTGTTGGCTGTTTTCTCTGGTTAACTGTGGCCGTATTTACATCTTTGGGACTGGGCCATGTTGGCTTCAAATACCTGCTACTTCGGCGGCTGCCATATAATGAATTGTGTTTTGCATTTTAAGAGTATGTTTGTATTCGTGTGAATGTATAGGGAAGAGTATGAGTTGTCATCCATTTCTAACTCTTTTGTAGATCTTTATATTTGATGTTCATTTTAGATGAGAATGATTGAAATTTGTTGTTAAGAGTTTGTTTGTTTAGGACGTTTAGGTGAGATAGCTTAGTCTGTTTAGGACGTTAAGAGTTTGTTGTGATCAGAAACAACATAACGGTTAATATTAACATTTTTGATTCTTCGCGAAGGATATGTGTTTGAGAAGATGTTAGTGCGTATGACTGTTTGGTCTTCCAAGAAGGTGTTTTATCGAGGAAGGTAATTTTGTCGAAAACGGTTCTTCTGGCGTATGCGACATCTCGCGATGCTGAAGATTGGTTTTTTATTTTGTATGCCCTGTTCCGTGCTTGAAATATTTGCGGTCTTCAAGATGTTTCGCGGTGTTGCAAGGGTTTAGTCTTAACCGGCGTTGGAGAAACATTTTGGTTTGTACGTGGATGTTCCAGCCAAAACTGTAGTTCCTGTTTGGATGTTAAGTAGATTGATTTATGATAGAGGAATTAGGACCATGGGGTCGCGTAGATTTGTCCCTGAGAAGAAGCATTTTCTTCATTGTGCTTTGTGAAGAGTCGGCCCGAGTTTAATTTCGTGTGTTTCTAAGGATGTTTCATATTGCTCGAAGAGCTTTGTTACGAGTTTTTCCTTACATGCCGTGTTTTTATGGGTAAAATATTGCGGGCTTAAAGTGAATTGTGTAGTATAATAGAACTGTATCCGTCTTTTCGACAAGTTCAAGCTTTCCGTTAACCTTTTGGTTATTAGGACTGAGTCTCGTTGTGAAGATTGTTATTGTATAATTTCCAATTATGGGTTATACGAATAATTATTTCCTTAATCGTAAATTGGAATTTTAGACAAATCATGGGATCGTCGTTTAGCCTATTACGTGAAGGATGGGGCGCTGGTTGCTCGACATGTTTTGGATTAGCACAAAGGATGTGTTCAGCCGCATAACCGAGGACGTTGCTGATCAAGGATCAGACCATGGCATTTTTGTTTTAACATTAAGGTCATGTTAGTTTAGAATTCTCCTAAAGGGATGCCGAATTCATGGTTTGGACCTGTGCTGGAAGGCGTAATTGGTCGAGGGCCAAAAGAGCATTTTTCAAGATTGATAGGCCAAGTATGCTGAGTTTTCAACGATTTTCAAGTTTCAGGTTTCCGTTATATGATGAATGTTTCTTACAACGCTTTCCTTTAGTCGTATGAAAATTGTTTTGTCTTTGTCTGAGGGAGATGAAGCCTAAGAGGCTTGATATATAATCCGTACAAGCCAGTTGCGGGATGATTGCCTGCTCGGATGTAACCGAGGGAAGTGAAAGGCAGAAGCCAAGCGAGCCGCAGAGCTAAAGAACTATATTTGTTAGATCGTAGTGTGGAGAGATAAAGTTTAGATTGGTCGGCCCAAGTCGGATCTTATGGCTTCGTTTTTTTTCTGTTATACGAAAACACTTCTTCATAAAACTTGTTATATTTAATTTCAAAAGTGCTTCGTCTGATCGATCTGATATTAAAAAACAATTTCCTTTTAAGTTTTACAAGAAGGGCTTCTCAATAGGAGCAAATGGAGAGTGTTTCTCGCAAACTAATCGTGAATGTTTGGCGAGTGGGGATTAGGTTTCTCATTTGCGTTTTTGTATTGAATCATTGTTTTTGCCTGATACCGATCTTTTTTCTTGCACACTGTTTTTTATAAATCGTTTTAGTTATACGAAAGTGATGGATGATTGCCGCATTGTATTGAGATGTCAAAGTAGCGATGCTTCCGCAGGTTTTTCAAGAAATATCCCACTTTGATTCGATGCTTTGGTGAAAGTTGCTTGGTGGACACTCATGGAGTTTTACCGAAGGTTATTTTGTTACGATCTAGTCGCGCAACATTTTGCAGGTTTCTTGGGCGGAACGAATCGGTCAACCACCAGTAAGATCTAAGTCAAACGACGGGGAGAAAGCATTCCCTTGTTGTGCTCGCTGCTACTTGTGTTCTCAATTTTACTTTGTTGGCAAATGTTTTTGATGCTTTTCCGTGACTCACTTGGTTCAATGGAAACTGAGAGCAATGATTTGATGCTTGAAGATTTTCCGTATAATTTTTGACTTTTATACGAAACTCGTTTTATTAAGTCGAAAAGATCTTCTAGACTTTGGCTAATCATCAAGTTTCAATTTTATATTGGTACATGGTTTCTAAACGCATGATTGGGAGAAGAGTCTGGATAAATTACTAGCATTTAGACGAATATTAGATTTTCAATTGCTTTTGGGACGATTTTGATGAGGCATCACATTGCCTAAGTGTTTTCTGCATGTTGCTATGAGAGTTTGCTTTGTCAAATGCGTTTTTTTTATGCTGAGGCAAAAAAAATTTGGAGTATGAGTGTATACGAGTATAATATATGCACCTACTCCCTCTTTTTCATTTACAAAAGAAAACATATGAATTGTTCTTTCGAAGGGTTGTGTATGTTTTCCCTTTCAAGGACTGAGATGATCTACAGTCTGGGTCGATTTAAAGATGACGTTAGGATTATGATTTTTGTTTGTTCAATGTTGGCAACTTGGAATGGTTTTGGTTTTAAGAAAAGTTCTAGGAACGAGTCAGTTTTAAGACGACGTTCGTGTCTCTAGTTATTTTTTCTTTAGGTAGCGAGATGAGTATGCTTGAATGCGAAACAATCATTTTTGGTATTATGAGAGATTAGAATCGCTTTGCAAGTTCTACTAGACAGTCAAGGAACAATAGAACAAGACTTAGAAAAATTGCTAAGACTCAGCTTGCTAGACTATCCACCTAGATTCTAAGTTCCCTAAAGTTTACGGCAATTTCCAAGACGTTTTCATTCCTTTTTCTAACGGAAAATAACAAGTCTAATAAAATTTCTAAGTCGAACATACCTTAAGTCCTATCAGAGATTTCAGTTTGTATCTTCTCCATTTTGCTTGCTCATGTCCCCTTCCTCTTCTCGTGTCTGTCCACCCCCTACGGGCAGCAAGAATATCGATTTTTCCTGGAGTTTCTCTACTTTACTGGCCGTGTTTAAGCTGAAGCCTGTCTTGCGTTTTTGTTTTGTAATCCATATTTTTCCGATCCGGGTTTCATTCTCTGAATTGTTGGTTTTACGAAACGAACAAATTATCTCGTCGTAAGCCTATTGGCGTTTTGGGATAGCCAAGGGCGACCAGGAAGCCTTTTTGGGTGACAAAGATTTTAGTGAGAGAGGACTGTGAGATCGGGGAGAGAGGAGGATGGGAGAATTTCAAATCTCAGCTTTTGCTCCATTTCTTTCTTTATTCGAGAGTCTTATTGTAACGCGTTTTTTTTTTAATTTTCCAAAGTTTGTGAAATTGGTTTATTTTGTTTTTGAGAGTTGTTTCGTAAATGTTGTCAAAAAAAAATTTACAAAATTTTTATCATAAAATACTGTCGAGTTGAATTTAATGAAGATGTTTCGTAAAAAAAATTTGAGCTTTATTTTACAAAATTTATTCCCGCAAAACATCATGATTTTTAAGTTTTACAAAAGTTGTTTCGTAAAATGTTGTAGAGTTATAATTTTACGAAAGTCAATCTGTAAAATGTTTTCGAGTTGGCGGTACGAGAGCTGTTTTGCGGAAAACTCACATTTTGCGGCTGTTCCGCATATTTTGTTCCTAAGTTTTATTATCAGAAAATCCTGACTGTGATGAGCTTAATTACTGCGACTAAAACTCATCAGAAATTTTTCCTCGTTTCCCCGGTATGGGGAAAAAATTTTGCATGCCGAGAGACGTGTTTGAGTAGTTTTTTCCGAAGTAAGCTTTAGGTGACAATCATCGAGATTCACTGAATAGTGTTACTATAGAACATTCAAAGCTTGAATTTGACAAAATCCTAGTTCAGAAAACGTTTTAGCAGTGAGGATATGATCTCAGCCGTTTTGCTTAGTTTATTCAGCGCGTTTTGGTTTTAAGTGATTCAGTAGAGATCAACTTCGGTTCTTCGAACATTATTCAACAGAGAGTACTAAAAGTGGGGAATCGGCAACTCGATTTTCTGATCATCTATTATTGCTAGTAATCTAGATTTTCCTCGCGAGTTTGAGGAGAGCAAGTTTTATTTTTCCTAGAAACTTTACGGAAGTTATTTGGAAGAAGCGTAGCGGTGAGTTGCGAAGCCGATTTTCTGTGCTTCCTTCTCCGGCGAGTAACCTATAGATTTGCTCCACGATTTCGGGGAGAGCAAGTTTTATTTTTCCACAAGTTTTCGAAAAATCGTCTTTTGGTCGATACTTTTCACGCTGAGATTTCCTCTCCACTCGTAAGGACAAATTTATGGGGTTGGATATATTTTATATGCGTGCCCTTCTGTTTAGACAGAGAATCGAGATCTCATTCGGTTATCTCCCTTGGCGAAAAGTCGCGACGTAGGTGTTTCGATTTTGTCGAGCACTATGGCTTTCGCGTAAGCGTTGTCCATAGTAGCAGTCAGTGCTGCGAGTTTGTCTTTCATATTTACAGATGATATAGCCTATTTATTACCATTTTTAGTCTATGTTTAGGTTTTATTTAGGGTCTATTATGTGTGTCTAGGCTATGTTTTAGGTTTTTACATGTCCATGTACGTTTTGGAGATATATGGAGATACTTGGAGCTTTTGGAACATTTTAGAGGATAATAATTTGGTAGCTGGTCA
>CAJHQP010012971.1:0-10501 GCA_905132765.1 Moricandia arvensis | reverse complement strand
AATGAGATCAATAGAGGGGCGAGTCATACTAGTATTTGCTAAGTGTTGGTAGAATGGATTTGGTTGTTATACTAGGATAAGGGTACTGATTACTGCGTTTTACCACAGGCCAATTAACCTAATGTGCACGCTACCACATCGAATGGTATATCGATGCAGCACTTTAGGATCAAATCCACAAGGAACTAATGATCTATAACAATAAGAATACACAAACTTTCCTAATCTAAGCAAATAAGAAGATTGATGATTGGTAACAGGCTAAACTCCTAGAATTATAAACAAGGTGAATCTAAAATTCAAACAAGAACTCAGTGCAAGAATCAAATATTAAGGATGGATCCATGGGCAAGAGAATCGATATCAGGTGATCAAGATTCAATCTAGATGCACAAAACAAAACAATCAACAAGTCTATAGGTCTAGAACTCATAAATAGACTAATCCACTTCCATGATAGAAATCCTTGTAATCAAGTACTAAACATCAAATGGTCTTTGGCTTAATACTATCAAACAAGCATTATGATTAAGTCTACTAACCATCTAGCAATCCTACATCAAATGTCTTGGTTATTCAAGCTAGAGCAATACTAAGTTCATTCAAGCATTTTAACAAACACCTTTCGGGCATAAAATAGCTTAAGATCTAGATAAGAATGATCAAGTCTAATCTAGCATTAATAACATTTAGTAAGCATAGAACAATGTTAATCAAGCAAGAGACATTCTAAATATCCACTTAATCACCCTAATCTACTTAATCCATGAATCACAAGTTCACTACTCAATATTTTCCATGAGAAACCTTAAAAGCCATATGAGATTCAAGGCAAATCATGTTAATGAGCAAGAAAAACACAATAAAAATAAAGTTCTTCCTTCAATGATCAAAAGATTCAAGTTTTTTTAGTTTTGACAAAGTTTTTGAGAGAAAAAGAGATCTCCCTAGGGTTTTAGGGTCTAAAACTATATATAGGAGTCTAAAAAACGAGTCGGATCAACCCAACAACCCGAGTTGACCCATAAAAATTTGGGTATTTTTGCATGTAGCGACCAGCTGTGGTCGCTACGCTGGTCGCTACGACTGTAGCGACCAGCCTGGTCGATACGACTGGTCGCTACACGCATCCGCATTTCTCTTGTAGGTCTGTAGCGACCACGCCTGGTCGCTACGGCATCGCATTTCTTCCTGTGGGTATGTAGCGACCAGGCCTGGTCGCTACGACAATCCGCATTTCTCCTGTGGGTCTGTAGCGACCACTCATGGTCGCTACGTTTGGTCGCTACACCCTTTTTTGCTCCAAACTTCACTTTCTTAGCTTCAATTGCCTCCAAACTCACCAATAAGCATCTCCAACACCTGAAATAGACAAATGTAATGGAATGCAACCTAAATATGCCTAAATGATATCCTATATGCTTAAAAATGCATCAAAAGAGATGACAAAACATGCAAATATGTAGTATCAGTACATAAAGTTTCTTGTGACTGATTTGATAGGATATGGTTGCAATAAAGTAAGGTGACAATTAGACTTAAACATTATGTGAGTCTTCGTTTTTCAAAACTTTCACACTAGCATTATTTGCTTGAGGACAAGCAAAAGGTTAAGTCTGGGGAGTTGATATACTATGGATTTTACCTATTTTACTATGATATATATAGTATATTTAGAGTCTTTTTATATGCATTTGGTATTGTTTTAGAGTATTTACAGGATTAGGTACTTATTGGAAGCAACTGGAGCTTTTGGATTATTTTGGAGCAATTGAGATTGCCCAGCAGAAAACTCGGAGTCAAATCAGATTTGTGAGTTAACCATCGATCGACGTCACACACTGTACGTCGATCGACGGTGAAATCGTAGAATGTTTGGCGAGGGCTTGAGAAATTACAAGTTTTACCCATAAGTTTCATTAATTGCAAGTCAAGTCTCCTGGCCGAAATTTAGACTATTTATTAGGGTTTTCTATTTTTGTTTTAAGCGAAGCCTAGAGGACTTAAGAGAGGGTTGTCTTCTAACTTACAACAGAGTTTTAGAGTTGGAACACATTGATCATCTATTGGAGAGAAAGATCTTATCATCATTACAGAAAAGATCTTGAACTCCTTATATTTGTACTCAGCTCTATTCTATGCAATTTATTCATAATTTAATGATGTTCTTTATTGATATGTTTGAGTAGTTTTCTATAAGATTTAGGGTTATTCAATGGTAGTAAGGTATTGGTGATTTTATAGAATTGTTAGGGTAATCTTCTTGGGTTCTTTGTTTTAGTTGCTCTTAAATTGCTAAGTTAGAATTGATCACCTCAACCTTAGAAATTAGGTTTCTGTAGCGGAAGCGAGAGCTTGGTTATAACCTGGAATCTATCTTAAACAATCTAAATAACTATTAACAAACGAGAGTTGAATTAGAAGTTTAGAGAATCTATTAAATCACGAAATCAGTACTATTTAGAATGAGCATCAATCGACGCCATCGTATTGCTATCGATCGATGCTCAACCGAGATGCGTGAGTGATCTCCTAAACCCTAAGGTTTAAATTCAAAACAATACTTAATAAAACCCTAGCAATCTATTAGTCTGCATTATTAAATCTACATGAGAATTTCCCCTCAGTCTAATCTCCTAAATTAATCTTCACAAACCAAATCAATTTTAAAGATCACTTTTATTGTTATTATTATAATTCATACTAGCTTTAATTTGAAAACAATAGTCTATTGTGCAATCCTATTGTCTCTGTGGATTCGTCTCTAAGTACTACACTAAACATCTTAATTGAGGGAGTACGTGGGAATATATGGTTAATTTGAAAGTGAGAAAAGTGAAATAAAACACCACATCAACAGGGTTTGGATGGAAGATGATGGGAAGTGTGTCACAAGCAGAACGTTGTGCCTCCACGAGAATGAGCTGTATAAAGAGAGATCATGTATTAATAGAACTAAGGATCTGAATAATCAGATGCAGAGCTCAAAGAATAAGAAGAAAGGAAAGAAGGTAACCTTCAGTGAGAACCTGATTAGAGATCCTTCGTCAAATGAGTTTAAGATTGGAGAAAAATCATCTTCAGGTGGAGCAGGTTCTAGTTCAGAAGACTCAGAGGATCTTGATGCAGAGCTTTAGAGTTGGAGGAAACTGGTTCAGAAGATTCAAATGTAGAAGATGAGAGTTCTACTTCTAGAAGGACAATCAGTGGATGAGTACGTTCTGGCAATAGACAGGAGTCACAAAAAGAATGTAAGACCTCCATTAATGTTTGATGATGCCAAATTAGTCGTGTATGGTTACTTGTGGCAGAAGAGTTCGAAGTTGAAGGACCTAACTCTTACAAGGAGGCCATGCAGAGTAAGGGATCAGAAGCTGGTTGGTTGCAAATGGATCTTCAAGTTGAATCCAGGAATACAAAGTATTGAGGAAAAGAGGTTTAAAGAAGATTGTAGCTAAGCGGTTCTCACAAAAAGAAGGGATTGACTACAACGAATATTCTCTCCAGTTTTAAAGCATGTCTCTATTCGCATCATGTTGTCTCTCGTAGTTAACCTTGACTATGACTCGAACAAATGGATGTAAAGAAAACTTTTCTTCATGGGGAACTAGAAGAAAGAATCCTTATGGAACAACAGATGGGTTTATCAGAAAGGAAGATGGGAATAAGGTATGTCTGTTGAAGAAGTGTTTGTATGGCTTGAAGCAATCTCTAAGGCAGTGGAATTTGAATTCGATGGATTTATATTATTTTCAAAACTGATTTTTAATGTGATCATAATTATATATTAATTTTTGATTGTGGTTGTCTACATATTTTGTCAATTTTTTACTCTCATGACCAAGTAAATGAGAAAAATGTAGATATTCACGTCATATTTATTTAATTTTTGGATCTAATTTGGATAGGTGTGAAAAAAAATTGTAAATAGATTATCATAGTTATATTTTTCAGATTTTTTTTTAATTTTGTGTTATTTTAATTAAAATTTCACTGAATTATTTTTACAGAAAAATTGGTATTAAAATTTGGTTAGATTTAAAATATATATTGATTAACAATCATGTGTGGACTATTATATATATTTTAATATATTAGTTTAATACGAAAAAGATATAAGATGCTTGAAATTTTGTAAACATTTAGAAGATGTGATGACGTAGTGTGCTAAGAAAGCTCAAAATTGAAGTGGCGGCAATGAGAAGAGAGAAAAAAAATATCAATTTATTAATATAGATTGATAAGTTGGTTTTTATAAAACAAATTGGATTAAAAGTAAAAAAAAAAATTATATAAGGAGTATTTGAGCTATATTTCTGTTGAGAGTTAATGAGCACTAGATGACTCATCGGGCGTCTATACGCGAGAATAAATATTTATGAAGAAACTAATCTACAGTAGTTTATTAGTATTTTTTCTTCGTTATATTTTATATTATTTTAGTTAAGGTTATTATTTGTTAGTTATTGAGTTACATGTTTTAACATTATTTGATTTTACAAAATACATGACTTTGCTATAATATTTTTTTCTAAAATATTAATTTTGATTTAATTTGGTGGAATTGATTTCTTATCGTTTGTATAATTATTTTTATTATAATTAGGTATTTTTTGAACTTTAATTTATTATTAGATTTTTTAATTTTTGAAAAAACAAAAATCACTTATAATTTTTTTAACTAAAAATAATTCAAAATTTGAAAAACAAATAACTGTTTAAGACCAATATAAAAGTTCTAATTTAAAATATATCATCTCTACTATCTAAAAGGAATTAAATTAAAACAAATCTAAGGGTGCCACGCAGGACAAATATTCCTATCCAATCATTTGTTCACGTCATTAAGCATGTTAAGTTTTTGGGCCACAAACCATTTCTCTGTAAAAGTAAACAGCCTATTTGCAAAGGTTTTTGCATTTAGAAGTCCAACTCTCATTCCATCACTCATCTTCCTGTAACTCTAATCACAATAGAGTCATCATGTTTGCCATAAATCTAGTGGTCTATCCAACTTCTCCGACTCCAACCTCTCTGACTAAACGGTTTCAATGATAACGATGGAACTTCAGTGCTCTTCAGTTCATTCATCAATTCAAGACACCTTCTAACTCTCCACATCCCTACTCACACTCATGATATCGATGACTCTTCAAGATACCCTAATCTCTACTAAGATGAAACGCATCCCACTCTCTACGTTCCCTTTTCAGATTATATAAATACCCCTAAACACAACAATCTCTTTCTCAGATCCTTATATCCACTCCTAAAACCATGGCAAAACAAACGGTAGTCACCACAGCTGAAGCTCTTCCTCCACTTTTCTTTTGTCAGGTTTCACCAGGACCAGGAGATTCCAAATTTCATTTTACGATAATCCATTTTGGGAAGCTCGCAATAATTCCAAAGGCAAAGGTGGCATCCTTATTGGGATTGAGATGCTAATGATCGATGAAGAGGTCTCATTATTCATTCTTTCACTCCCTAAAAAAATCTACTACAAATAAGCTGTTGAATAATTGTTAATTAAGTAGATTAGTCGAATAAAATAAGTTATTATTATAATAAAACTATGTTGTTGTTTTTTTTTTATTAACCGGGGGTATCTCAGGCCCATGGAGAGGCCCAGACTAATCCCCAAGGGGAGGTGCAGCCCACGGATAGACCCTCTCTCCGGGTATTCAAATGGGCCCTAAAGCATGAGCCCATATCCGTGTTAGGTGACCAGGATAATTGTGACTTAGTTTCGCATAGCAGGTGGGTCGAACCTGAAACTTGTTAGCGTCTCAGGCTCGCCTCCTTACCACTTGACCACAATCAACCTCGTCCAATAAAACTATGTTGTTGGTTATTTTATTTTTCATTCTGATGAATATATAGTTCTCTCCACCATTTACAAAACTGAATTGTTTGTTTTCTTGCTCAATATTTAATCGCTGAACACTGTCTCTTTTCCATATACTTTTACGTATCCAACTGAAATAATTTTTTCTCTGATCTCTAGGGTACTGTTCCTCAGGGGCTCATCGCTCAAAAACGTGTCGACCATATGAAAATGAGCTCAAACGTGGCAGCATCTACACTCTGACAAACTTCTTCGCATCCAACAGCAAGGTGATGTACACTGTGGCTGATCAGATGCTGGTTATTTGTTTCACACACACCTCTTTCTTGTCGAAGCAAGAAGAAAATATTGAAGAAATTTTGACCGACAGCTTCAGGATCCATTGCTTTGTAGATTTTGAAGCCAACTGTGACCTTAGAGGTAATCTTCATAGTGAGTTTTAGATATGTTCTTATCAACTTCACGCCATTAGAATATTCTGACTAACTGTGTGTTTTGTAGATATTGTTGGTCACCTTAAGTTTGTTTATGGTCAGCCTCTCCATCAACGTCTGGTTTTATGCTCCAAGGATGGCTCCACTTCTCGGAGAATTATGGTGCACTTGCAGCTTCAAGAGTAAGTTGTTGTATTTCAAGCAATCAATATATCTTTGTAAATATGATCCACCTACATTTACTTTCTGAATATAACAAACAAAATATTTAAAATAATGGTCTATTTATGAACGAGTACCTATGGGATCAGGCTGCGGAAATTTCCAGCGCAAGTTCGATGAAAGTGCAGACACCCCATCCGTTCTCTTGGTTACAACAGTTAATCCAAAAAGACTTTGTGGTATACATTCTCCCTTCATACTAATCTACTCCAACCCTCTCATCTCAGTTACATAAACCTTAACCACACTAACTGCTTCTCACTAATTCTCTCATGGATTCCAATTGACAGAAAATTTTTGTCTAAGCTCTATGGCCTCATCTAGAGTTTTCTTGGACCATGAAGTTGAACCCACCAAAGAGTACATGACATGGTTAGTATTATAGGTTTTAGTACTTTATCACTCTTAAATCTTAATCATCACCTGACCAATAATTCTTTCAAGGTTAGCTGCGAATCCGGCTCATACTTCTTCAGTTAACCCAGTAGAGGTTGTTAATGTAGAAACGCTCACAATACGTGAGATCGTTGCCTTCATCAAGCCTGAGCCTGCAAAGGTAATCTCTATTTTTTTAATCAATCTTGGTCTCTTATGAAACTCAAAAATAACCTAAGTAATTGACAAACATAAACATGTAATTTCAGATTGCTTACTTTGACTGCATTGCCACAATTGATGATGATAAGCTTTGAACTCGGTGGTATTTACATTGCTTGCAAGGATTGTCAAACAAAGTTAAACTATGGGCCTACAACGTTGATGTGTCCAAAATGCAGCAAGGAAAATGCTACTGCAGTAGCCAAGTAAGATTCTGTTTTCACGCCTATTTTCATTCTCTAATGTATACCATAATCACTTATCTAACACAGTTTTCCGAGTGGAAATTTCTATGGGGCAATGCACTTTCACTATTCTTGGAGATGCTGGTAAAGAGCTGACAGGCAGAAAAGCAACAGAGTTAATCAATATGTATGCTGAGGTGAGTATGTTCTCATACATCTTTGCATCTTAAGAGTTATGAAGTTATAATTGTATGATGTTATATTAGGAACATGGTGGCGGTGGTGCTGACCATGACTTTCCACTACCACAATGTTTCATTGATACCATAAGACAAACAAAAAAATTCAGGATCAAGGTGGCCCACTTCAATTTCAATTCGAACAGTTGTCCTTGATTGTTACAAAAATAGTCTCCCCTGCAGTCCTACCACCTAAAAACCGACCACTTAACATGCTTGCTCTGCCTATTTATTCAAACCAAAACAACTATGCAGCCATTGAGGAGGATAGCTCACTTGTGACTGAAAGCAGTGGTGGAGGGTCATCCTATGCAAACAGGATCCAATCTCAGCAACTGCGGAGCAAAAAAAACAAAAGCGCATCAGATGTAATTGTTAAGATTATCCTACACTCATGTCACTCCATCAATGGCTGGTACAGGATTGCCCAGTCAACCTTAGTTTCTAATAACATTGTATTTTCCTTTGGTCGTTTTATTCCTTCTTTCATAGACAATTATGAAATGGTTTTTCTTTCTAGAGTGGTTTGTTTTTACACTTTTGAATTTTGGTTATGCAATTCTAAAACTTTTACATTCAACTATTCATTATTCTCCTTTTAAATAGTTTGGACAACGATCCTTATTCTCTTTATAACATAAACTGAAAAAAAAAATGTATGAAGACACATTATGGGATCCTTTCTGGCACATTTAGAGGCTAGGAGTTGCAATTTAATTGGTTCTCCTCTGGCTTCCATTTGATGACTGCTATAAAACTAATTAAATCAATTCACACAAGTTCTTCAAATTTTAAACCACCCACATTAACATTCTTTTCATTGGTTAATAATATCAAGAAAGGAAATTAGCAAATTTCCTGCCACAAAGACTAACTGCAATAATTGAAAATTAAATAAAATATATTGGCTGATTAATACAGATCAACAAAATATATGAAATATATTCAGTAATATTACGCTTAACAACCAAAATCCACATAACATTACCATCATCTTTCATTCCGGAAGTTGAAACGAGATCGAAGCATGAGACAACTATTTTGTGGAAGCTACTCATTCAGTAGATTTCCACATACTAGATCTCTTTCTTTGGCTGATTCATTTTCTAATCCTTTCTTTCATTTAAGGACATGTTTCCTCGACACCATGGTCAAACCAAGCCACAATGATCCTCCGCCTGCTAGAGGTAAATTGCACTTACGACTTTATTGAGCATGCATAAAAAAATTGGACACTTACAAACCCCAATCAAACCTCTCTGCAATCCAACAAATCATTTTTCATATAACCCGACAAGACACGTTAACTATTATGTTCAAAATCAAACGTCACGATAGTTTTATTTAGTAATGTTTATGCTACGAAATTAACACAAAACCTTCATCTTTTAAAACCCTTAATATTTCACTCATAATAAAGATAGCTCTGAAGAGTTTGTTCGTGCCATGCATCTTCCGGGAACGGAGCAGACTGGTTTATGAGCAGCCTGGTGACACACCCACTTTCATTAATATTGTTGTTCTTACTTTCTTTATCTTTTCAGATCGGCAGTTGTGTGGGAAATTTATGTCCTTTCCTCTTCGACTTAAAAGACCAAAATCACATGCATGTCAATTTTATGATCTTCGTCCTGCATGCGTTATCATATGGGTCTATGTTTTACATAAGAAAATACTCATCAAATATATTATCAATTGTACAGTTGAATTACTATAATTCGGTTATATATGGCTTTGTCTTGCATCAGTATTCAATGGTATTATAACATAATATTCGTCTTTCCAACATCATAGTCATCAAGTGGGAACACGGTGACACGTAAGCGTGGGAGGACTTTAGTAGTACTGAATAAAGTTAAAGGTATATACCTAATTTTATGGACTGACCCCATGTAAACTTATTTACCAAGTATTTGTCTATAATTTTGTGATTAAAAATAAAGGAAATATAATATAGACATAGACATGTTTTCGTATTACTTGGTACTATAACTACCATCTTCTCTATCTTCTCTTTTTACAAAAAAATCTACTAGACAAAAGTCATAGTAGGACCATTTCAATAATTTATTATTATGACTTTTTTATTATTTACTTTATTCAAGCAAACATATATACATTTAAAATCTTAATGACTCAATTTTAATTATAATTTAATTATTTTTAGTTCAAACAAAATCAATTGAAGAAAATCTAACAAAATCTAATTAAATATTTTAATTCTTTTATAAAATAGTGCATTAATTTAATTTCATAATTAGTATTATTAATACTATTGTAAATTAATTTTAAGTAAAATTTAAGAAACAAGAATAAAATTATATGTTATTTTTTATAAATATTATAATTATATTTTATTGATATTAAAATAGAAATACTATATGAAATAAATGTTTTTATTTAAATAAATAAATATCATTCACTATTAAATTAGTGTTATCTTTTTTTGAGACTCAAAAAATATACAATTACTAAAATGTTAATATCAAAATATAAATTATATAACTAACCTTTAATTCATGTGTTATTCAAAAATATGCTATTAGAAAACTCTAGAATTTAATAATTCATTTAAAATATTAATAAAAAATCAATTTAAATATAAATAAAAAAATCTAATTAGACAAAAGTCATAGTATGACCATTTCAATAATTTATTATTATGACATTTTTTTATTATTTACTTTAGTCAAGAAAATATATATACATTTAAAATCTTAATGACTCAATTTTAATAATAATTTAATTATTTTTAGTTCAAACAAAATCAGTTGAAGAAAATCTAACAAAATCTAATTAAAATGTTTTAATGATTTTATAAAATAGTGCATTATTTAATTTCGTAATTAATATTATTAATACTATTGTAAATTAATTTTAAGTAAAAATTTAAGAAACAAGAATAAAATTATATGCTATTTTTTATAAATATTATAATTATAGTTTATTGATATTAAAATAAAATACATATGAAAT
>CAJHQP010012970.1:0-10504 GCA_905132765.1 Moricandia arvensis | reverse complement strand
CATGATCACATCACTCTGGATCTAAAGAGAAAGGTCTAAGCACATCCAGCTCTACCCATAAGCTTCTGAACTTGCCAAAATATTGATTAAACTCCACTTCCTCCTGGCTTAGGTTGTTGATAATCCTCTTGACTTCAAACACACGACTAAAGTTGGAGAGATTACCATAAACAGTTTGCAGACTCTCCCATAGATCCTTGGCGGTTTCACAATGTGAGTAAGCCTCCAAAATTGATTCTGATAGAGAGTTGTGGATGATCTCAAGTGCTTGTTGGTCCTCTCTGACCCACTTGTCTTCATCCCTCACGCAAATAACCTGACCATCCTCTTGAGTCATCCTCTTTGAAGCTTCAGCCTTCATGATATGGCTGTCCCAAAGTCCATGACTTCCCAAGGTGACTCTGGCCACTCTTGACCAAAGTAAGTAGTTAGTACCCTCAAGGGTTACCTGAATCAAGCTTCTCCTTTCTATTTCCATGGTAGACTTTCTTTTACCCAATGGATAAAGCTATTGTCCAGTGGTAAATATGAAGAACACAGAAATTTTGAAAAACAGAAAAAGAATGAGAGCTTTGAATAACCAGAGAGTTGAGAAGCTTAGACGCTCTAATGAAGATACTCTAATAATAGAAAGCAGAGAAACAGAGTAGACAAGAGTGAAACAGAGTAGACAAGAGTGAAACAGAGAAAACAGAGTATGAAAAACAGAGTAAATGGAAGAACAAAATGGTTTTGGCGGAATCTAAAGAGTTTAGGAGCTTAAAGCTCTGATACCATGTTAGAATTGTGAAAATGTGAGGAGAATAGTTGAGTTTATGTGAGATTTGGGTGAAGAACAATGAAAAACAGAGTAAGAACAAGAGAGTTAGTTTCTGCACACTTTAGAGAGAGAGGAGAGAGAGACTGACGAATTTGGAGATTAAGAGAGAGAAGGGAGATTATTCTCCTTAGTTTACATTAGTTCAGAGGTGTACAATATATAGGCAACTTGCCTGAGCCATGAAGAATAAATAAAGAATAAAATACACTAGAAGACAGCTACTCTGGTCAAGGGAAAGTGACTGCTCACCAACAGCTCCAAGACTTATGCAGAACATGTGATCTCCTTATTTTAAATAATTCAAACTCTCTCCTCTGGTCAAAATAAACCCCCAACGGCCATATAAAGTTCCCAGAAGCTAGGTTTGTCGACATATCACTTGTCTTGACTTGCACTTCAAGTTAGGTCATCCTGGTTGAGTTGTACAGACAGAAACCTAACTCTCGCTCAGACAGCTCTTTCTTCATCTTATTCTTCCTCTTTGGTTCTTCATCTCAATACCTCTCTTATTTATTTCTTCATCTCAATATGATCAATCCACAGATCCTCACTGAAGTTCATCAACCATTTCGACTTCTATCCATCAGATCCATCATCAACCATTATCCAAACCATCAGATCTTCCTTCAAAAGAATCAGGGACAAAGGATCTCGTCCTAAGGGGTCCATCAAGTGGTATCAGAGCAGATTTGAAGGCTCTTGATCTCTGGTTTGATTCTGACTTTTCACATTCTTTCTGTTTTTGGGATTTTTGATCATCTGATCTTTGTTCTCTTTATCAAACACTCTTTTCTGTCTATCTGTTGTATCTGCAAGAGGGCCAACCAGATTATCAAAAAAAAAAGAAAAAAAAACGAAAATCAAAAGAAAAAAAAAACCATAGAGAAGTTGAAGAGAAATCCAACTTGGCTGAGGAGAAATCCAGCCTGGCTGAGGAGAAATCCAGCCCTGGTGGTAAAGCCTCTTGCAAACAAAAATCTTGCAATCTGTCTATCTCTTTCTTCTGTTTTTGGGGTTGGGGTTTGTTCTCTGAAGTTTGATCTTTGTTTGTTGCTGAGCTACTGGATTCACAGAGAAAACTCACTGGAAAATTTCAAGAGAGAACACTTGAGAGATTGTGAGGCTTTGTGATGTGATCATGGACAGGATCACTAAGGAGAACAAGGAGAGTCTAGATGAGCCACATGAAGCCACATTGCACCAGCAACCTGGTGATGACGCTCTAGCCATTCCTGAAGGTCCCATGACTCGTTCCAGAGTCAAGAAGTTTAAAGAGAATGTTGTTGGATTACTCACTTCACATCCACAACAAGAAAGTCTTGGACAAGGTCTGATCCGAGATGTCTTGATCACAATTCAAGCCATCTCTACATCAAGCTGAGTTAGTGTCTAGGCAAGACATGGGGTGTGTGCTCTTTTCCTTGCTTTTGGTTTTGTCCCACGAGGTTTTCCGGAGGAAGGTTTTTAACAAGGCCACAACTTGTCTTCACATCACTTAGGCCCTATCTCGGTCCAAGTCTAAAAGAAGTTTACATTTTTATGTTATTTTAAGCATATGTTAAAGTTAAACTATAGTTTTCCATTTTGCTTATTTCCGAAACCCTAGAGAGCTTGTTCTTGGTTTCTTTTATTTAAAGGGTCCCTAAACCCTATTGTAAGCCATCGATCTTTTAATCAACAAGTATTCTTTTCTCCTTGACGGCTCTCTCTCTAGAAAGTGTGTCGAGTTCTGGTGTGTAATATCCAGAGACCTAAGGGTGTCTAAATTGGTGTGTCATATCCGATTTGTTCATCTAGGAGTATCAAGAGTTCATCCATCCCTCTTGTGTCACCATTCAATCCACACGCCTTGAAGAACTTGAGTCTCTGATTTGTTTTTGCAAGGATCTATCCATTCCCATCAACCAAAGAGCATCCTAGGGGCGCATCAAGTGCAGCTCAACTGGTTGTCAGCTCTCATAAAAGATTGCTGATAAAGGGTAAGGGGTTCATCTATGATGCGTTAGCGACGTATGACTCGGTCACCCTGCACAGTGTGACTCCTCACAGGCCATCTCAGCCAAGTCGGAATCGGCCACACCGGCACGCACCCACTGCAGTGGTAATCAACTCCAACCCGTCCTCGATCAATCTATCAGGATTAATTCGATGGGTTGTTGGTGAGGGTCGAGTATCGAACCCCCCACCCTTTATCAGCGATCTGTTAGGAAAGCTGACAACCAATTCAGCTGCAGCTCAACTGGTTGTCAGCTTTCCTAACAGATCGCTGATAAAGGGTGGGGGGTTACAGACCTACTCATGGAGACCTGGAGCAAATGACAGTATACCTATTACCATTGGAGAGTTCTTTGCTCGTGCTAGAACCATCAGGGATCATAAGGAGTTGGGAATTGACCAAAGGACCTTGCTCCTTGACCATATCATGATATGGAAGCCACAAGATATGCATCAATTTCAGTACTACTGCAGAGATCATCAAATCATGGCTGGAGATAAGAAAGAAACTGGAATAAATGGTGAAGTGATTACTGGATCAGGAGAAGAACTCATGTTTTCTTCTCAAATCAAGGAGAAACCACCAGATCAATTTAGTCTACAACAATCTCCAAAGAAACCAACCCGAGGTAACTATCTAAACTCAAAGAAGAACATGAAACCTGATTTGCTTGCTGCTGGTACAGGAAAAACTGTTTTGAGAACATCTCAAACCTATCTATGGCGGCCAGGTGAGCATGCTAAGATAACTGATCATGTTTTCAAGAGTTCTTTTATCGATTACACAGATATGATGCACTTGTTTTTGTCAAAAGAGCCATGTGCAGATTATGATGAAGCATTGAAGCACACAAGGAGAAAGAACAAGCATGTGGAAGACAAGCGGTTCAAGCCACCTGATTTGGATCAGGATAAGCACCAAGACGTCACTGGCTTCATCCTCATCAATGAAGCACCACCAGATGCAGCACACAAGCCAAAACCGAACAAAAACGAATTTGGGATAAGATTATTACTCTTTGATAAATTTTCATGTGCTAACTTGCTTTGTTTCCATGTATCAGGTTTGAGTAATGAATCAGGAACTAAATGGATCAATGCCTTCTACATATCCAAACCAGTCAACAACAATGCCTATCAAAGAGGCTTGCAAGGTAAGTGTAATCTGATTTTAAACTTTGATGTTACTGATTTGGTTCCCTCTATTGCAGGTAAAACAGATTTGAGGACAAATCTTTTTGAATAGGGAGGGGATGATGTGATCATGGAAAGCACCAATGAATGTGATGTGAGAATGGACCAGCTCAACAAGGAAGATGATGTATCTAGGAATGCACCCATGGACAAACCAGCTGATGAAGATGCCTTAGCCATTCCAGGAGGTCCCATGACTCGTTCTACAATCAAGGAACTAAATGGAGCCATTGGAGGATTACTTAGACTCGTATGGAAACAAGAAGAAGGTCTTGGACAAAGCTTGATGATCCGAGATACCTTGATCACCTTTCAAGCTATCTCCTCATCTAGCTGAATTAGTACTTAGGCAAAGTACTTGTGTGTGCTCTTTTCCTTGCTCTCGGTTTTGTCCCAAAGAGGTTTTACGGAGGAAGGTTTTTAAAGAGGCCACAAGCTGCTTTAACACATCTCCTAGGAGCTAATATCGGTCCAAGCCTAAGAAGACTACTCTATCTATTTACCTTATGTTATGTTTAATCTATAGTTTTTATGTTATTAAGTTTTCGAAAACCTAAGGAGCGTGTTCCTTGGTTTCTATTTAAACCCTTGCATCTCTCATTCTAAAATAAGCAGTCTTTTATCAATCTCTCTCGTTCTCTCTTCTCTTTGAGTCGAAGAATCTCTGGTGTGTCATATCCAGAACCTTAAGGGCTTCTACTTGGTGTGTAATATCCGATCTAGTTGCCTAGGAGTATCAGGGAGCCTTTCCGCAGCTTCTTGTGTCACCATTCATCCCACACGCCTTGGAGGATTCGAGTCTTCTGATTCATTCTCGCGAGGATTATCCCTTGATCTCTCTTCCCAGACCCAGAGCCTTCCTAGGATCTTATTAGCAAAACTCGTCTTTGATCTAAACAGAGTTCATTCTCTTGATCTTAGACACATCTACACAAGTGTTGATCAATCCACAGATCCTCACTGAAGTTCATCAACCATTTCGACTTCTATCCATCAGATCCATCATCAACCATTATCCAAACCATCAGATCTTCCTTCAAAAGAATCAGGGACAAAGGATCTCGTCCTAAGGGGTCCATCATTAGGTCACTTGCTTGCTTGGAAGTCAAGTCTTGTACGGAATGACTTGTTTTCCAAGTCTGTATGGACCAAACCATTCCAACTCGCCCAAATGCATCTCTTTTCCTTGTCTCCATCTTTTATTCATGTCTTCATGTCAATACTCCCCCTCAAGCTTAACCACATGATATGGTTAAGCTTGGAACCCATGAAGACATCCCTCATTAAAACCTTTGTGTGCAAAACCCAGTGGGATAAAAACACACAAAGGAAAGAGTAGATGCTTCATGGCTAAGGGGATCATGATCTGGCCAAATCTATGAGTCCTAACCTTGGATGGATGAACTCACAGACTTTGGTACTTGCTCCTTTTGTGAAGATATCAGCTAGTTGATCCTCACTTCTTGTGTAGCATGGTAAGATGATCTGTTCCTCCACTGCTTGTCTTACTTTGTGACAATCCACCTCAATGTGCTTTGTCCTCTCATGAAACACTGAGTTTGATGCTATATGAATAGCTTCTTGATTATCACAGTGCTTTATGATTGGTGTTGTTGTCTCTATACCCAAGTCTTTGAGCAGGTTTCTGATCCAAATGAGCTCACTGGTAAGCTTCCTCATTGCTCTATACTCTGCCTCAGCACTTGAACATGATACTATCTTCTGCTTCTTGCTTTTCCAGGTAACCAGATTGCCTCCAATGAAGGTGCAATACCCTGTGGTAGACTTCCTGTCTACTCTATCACCAGCCCAGTCTGCATCACAATATAATATGATCCTAGGTGAAAGGATCACGTCCCTGAATGCTCTCCAACGATTGCGATGATGAAACAAGTAAAGGATTGAGTTGATACTTCTAAGAGTTGCGGAAAAGGCTCTTAGACTATCTAGGTTTGCTTGTAATGTAAGGATGAAGATCCGAAATACACTTAAACAAGCTTTGATCAAACAAGTTTCAGAGAAAGTTTTTTGATAGAAAGTTTGATGGTTTTATTGATCATTTTCGTCCATAATATATAGAGAAGAAGACTGTACATGCACAGCTTCTTGGAAACACACAAAACAATTAAAACAAAGACTGAGTTTAAATTTAAAAATAAGGAAAAGGCTCCTAAGAGAGTTCTGGACGAAAATAGGATAGAAATGGGATAGAAATGGGCTTCGCTTCATCAAGAGGCTTTTGTATGAGTGTTGTGTCCAAGCCTCATTAAAAACCTAAGTTCAGAAAACCCAAATGGGACAAAACCAAACAAAGGAAAAGAGTGCAAGTCACAACACCTCTCTTGATGAATGTCTTAGATGGCTTGAATCACAACCAGTGTGGTTGGATAAGCACAATCTAGACTGCCCTGGATAGTGTATAAGAGTTGGTTAAGAGCTTGTTGGAATCTTGCTTTCTTGGATCTTGTCATTGGACCAAGTGGCACGTCTAGGTCCTTGTCCTTTGTTTCCTCAGGTTCAAGCTGGTCTTCAGTTCCATCTTTCTCTTCTTTAAGCTTTGGTTCAAGCTGTTCCATCTCCTCAGTTCCTTTGCTGGTCAGGATCATATCATCCTCTCCCACTTGAGAAGGATTTGACCTCAAATCCGATTCTTCTGCAAAATAAGGAACTAAATCAGTAACATTGAAGCTTGAGCTCACATTATACTTACCTTGCAAATCCAATTGGTAGGCATTGTTGTTGATCTTTCTGATGATTTTGAAAGGACCATCAATCCTAGGCATGAGCTTGGATTTTCTTTCATTAGGAAACCTCTCCTTCCTCAAGTGTATCCAAACTAAATCTCCTTCTTCAAAAAGCATTTCCTTTCTTCCTTTGTTGGCTTGCTTGACATAGAGTTTGGTCTTGTTTTCTATATTGTTCCGGGCCTTCTCATGTATCTGCTTAACAAGCTCAGCTTTCTTTTGCCCATCAAGACTAACTCTTTCACTCAAAGGTAAAGGCATTAGATCCAAAGGTGATAAAGGACTGAATCCATAAACAATCTCAAATGGAGAAAACTTAGATGCAGAATGCTTCGCATGATTATAAGCAAACTCTACATGAGGCAAACATTCTTCCCAAGTTCTAAGGTTCTTTTTAATCAATGTACGCAACAAGGTAGACAAAGTTCTATTGACAACTTCAGTTTGTCCATCAGACTGTGGATGACAAGTAGTAGAGAAACACAATTTAGTTCCTAATTTAGACCACAACGTTTTCCAAAAGAAACTAAGGAACTTAGTGTCTCTATCAGAAACAATTGTCCTAGGCATGCCATGAAGTCTAACAATCTCCCTAAAGAACAAACTAGCAACATTCACAGCATCATCAGTCTTATGGCAGGGAATAAAATGAGCCATTTTAGAAAACCTATCAACGACAACAAACACTGAATCTTTTCCAGTCTTAGTTCTAGGTAATCCAACAACAAAATCCATTGAAATGTCATGCCATGGATGCAAAGGAATAGGTAAAGGAGTATACAGACCGTGGTTTTGGATTTTAGACTTAGCTTGCTTGCAAGTTACACATCGTTCACAAGTTTTCTCAACATCCCTCCTCATGTGTGGCCAAAAGAAGTGTTCTTGCATCACTTGCAGTGTCTTAGCCACGCCAAAATGTCCCATAAGTCCACCTGCGTGAGCTTCTTTGACAAACAAATCTCTCAAAGAGGAGTTAGGCACACATAGTCTATTTTCATAGAAGAGAAATCCATCATTCTTGAAGTACTTACCACGTCCAAACTTCTCACATGAAGCATATATTTCTTTAAAATCAGAATCAGTAGTGTATAGATCTTTGATTTGCTCAAATCCAAGCAGTTTAGTTTCAAGAGTGCTTAAGAGAACATACCTCCGAGAAAGTGCATCAGCAACTATGTTTTCTTTACCTTTCTTGTACTTGATCACATAGGGAAAGGTTTCAATGAATTCAATCCATCTAGCATGCCTCTTGTTCAGTTTCTGTTGTCCCTTGAGGTGCTTGAGAGACTCATGATCAGTATGGATGACGAACTCCTTAGGCCAGAGATAGTGCTGCCATGTTTGCAATGCTCTTACAAGTGCATAGAGTTCTTTATCATACGTTGGGTAGTTCAGAGTAGCCCCTCCAAGCTTTTCACTAAGGAAAGCTATGGGTTTCTTCTCCTGCATAAGCACAGCACCTACACCAACACCAGATGCATCACATTCTATTTCAAATGTTTTAGAAAAGTCAGGGAGAGAAAGAACTGGTGAATTGGTGAGTTTCTCCTTTAAATTTTGGAATGCTTCTTCCTGGGCTTGTTCCCACTTGAACCCCACGTTTTTCTTGATCACTTCAGTGAGTGGTGCAGCCAAGGTACTGAAATTTTTGACAAATCTTCTATAGAATCCTGCTAGACCATGAAAGCTTCTCACTTCTCCAACTGTTTTGGGGCTTGGCCAGTCTTTAATAGCTTTGATCTTGTCTTCATCAACCTTGATGCCATCTGCACTCACAACAAAACCTAAAAAGACAAGGTTATCTGCTCCAAAGGTACATTTCTTTAAATTAGCAAACAATGACTCTGCTCTAAGCACTTCTAGAACCTTTCTAAGATGCTCAACATGTTCATTCAAGTTCTTGCTGTAAATCAGAATATCATCAAAGTAAACCACAACAAAATGACCAATGAATGCTCTCAGAACATGATTCATTAACCTCATGAAAGTGCTAGGTGCATTAGTTAACCCAAATGGCATTACTAACCATTCATATAATCCCTGTTTTGTTTTAAAGGCAGTTTTTGTTGAAATAAGTGAGTACATGAAGACATTAATACCAAGAAGAGATCAAGAGAAGAGAGGAAGAAGACTTGAAGAAGACTCAGGCAGTTTGAAATTCAAAACTAGATCTGCTGAAAACAGCTGTCATGCACTTATGTTTCTCTCTCTCTCTCTCTCTTCTATCTGTCTTTAAAACTCTTGTAAAGCCACGAAAATGATAATAAGAAGCTGAGTATTCTCTCCATTCTCTCTATTCTCTTTATTCTCCCTATTCTCTGTTTTTTTTCTCTAAAGATTTCATGGTATCAGAGCCTGGTTACTGATAATCTGGGTGTGTGTTCTTCATTTAACAGTAAAGGTTGAAACTTTCTAGAGATTCAAGGAAAGTTTGAAGTTTGAAGCTTTCTTTCACTAGATCTAAAGTCTTTTCTGGTTGATTCATCTCAAAGTCTCAACCTTTCCTGGATTGAAACTCGAGTGTTCTTCAGCTTCATAAAGACTCAAGCTTTTCCAGATCTGTTTTTTTTTCTTTTTCGAAAAATCTGGGTTCTTTCTTGAGTGTTCTTGGTGTTCTTGAGAGTTCTTGGTGTTCTTGAGTGCTTTTGGCGTTCTGGGTTTGGTCAAGTCTTTCTGATGAAGACAACCAGTCTCAACAGTGAAAGAAAGCAAAGATCTAGTTTCTCAGTGAAGACTGAAGAGGAAAATGGTGGAATCTGGTCCAGATGGGCAAAGGCAGCTTTGGGAAGCTGTATGCTGTGGAGAAGTCATGTAAAGGAGAAACCTTTTAAGAGAAATGGCTACAGAAGAAGGTCAGGCGTGGAGTCTGAAGTATGAAGAAAGAGCTGTTCAAGAAATCAGTACAAGGGGTGAGATTGTAACAGCTTATGGGAGTAGATCCAATCTGAGAAAAAGAAAGGAAGAACTCCAGAAGATTGTTCAGCATACACATGAGATGTGTTAAGAAGAACAAGAAACAAACTTTGATTTGGAATGGTGCAAGATGCAAGAAGGGAAGGCTGAGGAGACTTTCCATGACTTGGATCAGAAGGAAAAATACTCAAAGGAAGAGTAGAAAGGCTGGTCAGTTAAAAGGAGATATGGAGGTCAAAATGGCCAAGAATGCTGTGCAACAGATGATTAGAGGAGAGTGCTCTTACTCTGCCTACATGGGTAGCTCAGTGGAAGAAGAAAGTGGATATGAGACATCAGGAGACAACAGCAGCTGATGGTTTCGTTACCAGGAAGGAATAGGGAAGGATACATAAAGGAATCCAAGCCTTGGTCACTGCACAAGCAAAGACGCGCAGCAGACAGATCCAATGCTATGAGAGATCACTAAGCCTATCATCATGACTCTGGCAGTCAACGCATCACATGATCAGTGATAGGAGCTTGATGAGTGACATTAAAGCACATACTAGGAAGTGTTAAGATAGCAAGAAGTGATCAGATTCCATAGAGGGGATAGGCAAACTTGAAACCTGTGTTGAGAAGGATTCAGCTGCTTTCTACCTGCCTAGGTAACATCCGAATTTGATATCTGCTGAAGAGGGCAACACGTGACCTTAATTGGTCAAGTTGTCTTCAGGCCAAATGAGGTGAGTTCAAGACCTGGAGTACCTGGACAAGTTATGGTACGAGGAGATGTCAAAAATGAGCTCTACACTTCACACAACTAAGCGCTCTCTAAACCTTTAACTCTGTTTGT
>CAJHQP010012969.1:0-10510 GCA_905132765.1 Moricandia arvensis | reverse complement strand
CCTATGATATTAATTCAACTTCAGGGTGATTATCCACTGATTTATAAGTCCAAATCAAGCTTCTTACATCGTGATTCATTCTGGTTTGATTAGAATCAAGAAGAAAATGCAAAATCTCCATACAGGGTAATTGGAATCACTTCGGTTAAAAGTGGGATAACTTCTTCATCATAACTCCTATGATATTGGTTCAACTTGAGGGTGATTATCCACTGATTTATGAGTCCAAATCAAGCTTCTTACATCGTGATTCATTCTGGTTTGATTAGAATCAAGAAGAAATTGCAACATCTCCAAACAGGATAAACTGGAATCACTTCGGTTAAAAGTGGGATAACTTCTTCATCATAACTCCTATCATATTGATTCAGCTTCAGGGTGATTATCCACTGATTTATAAGTCCAAATCAAGCTTCTTAACATCGTGATTCATTCTGGTTTGATTAGAATCAAGAAGAAATTGCAAAATCTCCAAACAAGATAAACTGTAATCACTTCGGTTAAAAGTGGGCATAAACTTCTTCATCATAACTCCTATGATATTAATTCAACTTCAGGGTAATTATCCACTGATTTATAAGTCTGAAGCAAGCTTTTCACATCGTGATTCATTCTGGTTTGATTAGAATCAAGAAGAAAATGCAAAATCTCCAAACATGATAAATTAGAATCACTTTGGTTAAAAGTGGGATAACTAACTTCAGGGTGATTTTCCACTGATTTATGAGTCCAAATCAAGCTTCTTACATCCGTGATAATTCTGGTTTGATTAGAATAAAGAAAAATTGCAACATCTCCAAACAGGGTAAACTGGAATCACTTCGGTTAAAAGTGGGATAACTTCTTCATCATATTCCTATGATATTGATTCAACTTTAGGGTGATTATCCACTGATTTATGAGTCCAAATCAAGATTCTTATATCGTGATTCATTCTGGTTTGATTAGAATCAAGAAGAAATTGCAAAATCTCCAAACAGGGTAAACTGGAATCACGTTGGGTTAAAAGTGGGATAACTTATTCTTCACAACTCCTATGATATTGATTCCATTTCAGGGTGTTTATCCACTGATTTATGAGTCCAAATCAAGCTTCTTACATCGTGATTCATTCTGGTTTGATTAGAATAAAGAAGAAAATGCCAAATCTCCAAATAGGGTAAAACTGAAATCACTTATGTTAAAGGTTGAGATAACTTATTCATCATAACTCCTATGATATTGATTCAACTTCAGGGGTGATTATCCACTGGATTTATGAGTTCAAATCAAGCTTCTTACATCGTGATTCATTCTGGTTGATTTAGAATCAAGAAGAAAATAGAAAATCTCCAAACAGGATAAATTGGAATCACTTTGGTTAAAAGTGGGGATTACTTCTTCATCAATAACTCCTATGATATTGGTTCAACTTTGTTAAATGAGAAGCCAATGTCCATTCTTTCAGAAACTTATGCAAGGGAAGTACCTAAATCTATACTTATGCTTATGATTGACTAGGTTTGCCCCTTGAGAATTGATGCAAGTGTGTGTGCATTGTTTAAATCAGGTACTTGGACCTCATGAGAAGAGTCTGGTCGTGGATCAAACCCCTTGATGATGGCTGGATGTCAGAAGAAAGGGGGAGACAAAGAACCAGCCACATGGAGTGTTCCAAGCAGTTTTGAGTGTGAAGCAAGTAAGGCATTGGTGCCTGCTTACCATTGAAGAAAGGCCATGATCCAGGGTTTATGAGTCCATAAAATAGATCATAAGACTCATAAACCCACTGGCCAATCCCTAGGCTGAGGGTAGTTGCACTCTTTTTCCCTAAGTGATGGTTTTATCCCATGAGGTTTTCTACACTTCGGTTTTTAATGAGGCAAGTACTTTCAGTTTCAAGCTTGCCCAAGGATCTCCTATGGTCAAGCTTGAGGGGGAGTGTTGAAATAAAGAAGAGAACAACCAGAGGATAGGAGTTAGTTCATGATCAATGGAGAGTTCATCAAGAGAAGCCAATTTGGTTCTGTCCGTACAGACTTGCTCCACAAGCTACCATCTTGACCTATCTTACCTTACAAGGCAAGAAAGGAGTTTGGGGGACTGAATATGGACGTTAGGAACCTCTGAGAAGCCAAGGAAACTTGTTTGAATTTAAATAAGAGAGGCTGGTTTAAAGTAGACAAGAAGAAGTCACATGGGTTGCTTTGGAGAAGCTGTACCTGTCACTTTCACTCAAGCAGGCTGTGCCAACCTCTCTCCTGTCCCTTTCTCCTCAACTGGTCGTGCCTCCCCTTGTCCATATCCTCTTGGCCTCTTCCATTTCTCCATTATATTAGTTGTTTAGTCATTCTCTGATTTAGTAATTGTTTATTGTAAGTGATAGTCTATTTAAAGACCTTCACCTTCTCTTGTAACATCTACCAGAATCAATAGACAAGTTTCTCTCTCTAAACTCGTGGCTCTCTCTCTCTTGCTTGTGTCTAAACAATATTCACAATGTAAGGAGTTAAGTATTATGGTTTAGAGGCTGCCTTAGCTCTTTCTCTCTTAAGGCAGCCTAATACTTGTCAAACTCACTCTAAACTCTTCTTTATCTACTGTCTTAAACTCTAGCTTACTGATTCTAAATCCATTCATCTAGTACACAAACTCTAAGTGTTGTGTTACTTCTCAAGGATTAGATTCATACTAGAGAGTTTCTGCTTCATAAAACCAGTTTACTGTCTAGGATTCTTGGTTATATAGTAAGCTGTGTATGAGGATTCAATCACAAGTTGGTTGTCTCTTCCTTTGAATGGTGAGTTCCTGTTGTATGGTTGAAGAGGATTCAGTTACAAGTTAACTGAAGACTCTCTTGACATGAGACAAACACTCATGAATTCCAACATGGTATCAGAGCCTTGTTGCTCTTCTTTGGGATTAAACTCACCTATTTTCTCTCTGTTTTTAATAAATATTTTCTCTCCCACTCTGATATAGTGTTAGCTTGGTCAGTACTTGTGTTAGTATCTTGAATCAAGCTTGAGGAAGAGAAAGATTTAGAAAATGCTTCACCATTATGCTTTATCCATTGGATAATAGCTTGTTCTTTATGGAGCATCTCTTTGACCAGTGGACAAATTGTTTTGATCCATTGGTTTCTTTGTTGTGTGAGCCATAGAAAACACTTGTTTATGTGTTATTCTGATGGTTCTCTTGTTGCAAGCCCTGGAAAACATCAGTTCATGAGTTATTCTAGTGGCACTTGTCTAAGATCAGTGAGCAAATTAATTGTTCAATGGTCCATTGTGTTTCAGCTACTAAAGCACCAAACTCTTGATGAGTAATGGATGCTCCTGGCTGTTTATGCTTCCGCAAAACTCAAGAAAACAGAGCAAAACTCTGTCCATTAGAACTCTTGAGCAAATTCTCTGTTCTCTATTCTCTCATTCTTCGATTCTCAGGTTACTTTCTCCATAATTCTCCCATTCTCTGGCTACTACTACTCTGGTTACATCATTCTCTACTCTCTACTTATTCTCTGGTTACTTTTACTCTGGTTACTTTCTCCATTCTCACAAACTCTTGTTTAGAATATGCCTAAGGTTGTTAAACTGTCTTGAAGTGAAGCTGTCTTGAAAGAGTTGTCTTGCTTCTACACTTTGGAAAATTGATTGTGTTATTGCCTGAATGCTTAGTCTTGTTGATTAGGATTCAGAGAGTGTTGCTAGGATAGGATCTTAAAGATATCTGTCCATTGCTGTTGTGCTTATTTAAATTGTGTGTCTAAAGATCAGACTTGGTGAAAACCAATGTTTTGGTCTCTTGTTGTCTACTGATGCTTGTCTTAGTGTTGGTTTGACAGATTGCCCATGTTGATCAGAGCCTGCACAAGATGCATATTCCTGACCATGGAGAGATAGTTTGTGAGTAGACCAGGTGGCTTAAGCTCATATCAAGCTTGTCTCCTCCCCTATACTCGGATTCAAGCTTGAGGGGGGCTGTAAATGCGCTTCCATGGCCTGTCTAGAAGCCATTGCAAGAAGAATTCAACAAGGTACAACAACAACTTGGAGTTAGAACAGTTACCTTCAGTGGGGAAGCTATGGATCAGCCCAAGGCATGGAGATAGAACAGTTACCTCTGGTTGGCAAGCTATGTATCAGCTTCTACATGAAGTTAGAACAGATACCTTCAGTTGGGAAGCTATGAATCAGCCCATAGCATGTGTGCTTGTACCTGGTTGATGAAACTTCAAGTTAAGAGGGCAGTGGTCTCAAGGCATTGCGATCATCATTGGCTCTCATCTTCCAAGCTTGACCACATACTCTTATTCTCAGGTCAAGCTTGAGGAGGGGTGTTAAATGAGAAGCCAATGTCCATTCTTTCAGAAACTTATGCAAGGGAAGTACCTAAATCTATACTTATGCTTATGATTGACTAGGTTTGCCCCTTGAGAATTGATGCAAGTGTGTGTGCATTGTTTAAATCAGGTACTTGGACCTCATGAGAAGAGTCTGGTCGTGGATCAAACCCCTTGATGATGGCTGGATGTCAGAAGAAAGGGGGAGACAAAGAACCAGCCACATGGAGTGTTCCAAGCAGTTTTGAGTGTGAAGCAAGTAAGGCATTGGTGCCTGCTTACCATTGAAGAAAGGCCATGATCCAGGGTTTATGAGTCCATAAAATAGATCATAAGACTCATAAACCCACTGGCCAATCCCTAGGCTGAGGGTAGTTGCACTCTTTTTCCCTAAGTGATGGTTTTATCCCATGAGGTTTTCTACACTTCGGTTTTTAATGAGGCAAGTACTTTCAGTTTCAAGCTTGCCCAAGGATCTCCTATGGTCAAGCTTGAGGGGGAGTGTTGAAATAAAGAAGAGAACAACCAGAGGATAGGAGTTAGTTCATGATCAATGGAGAGTTCATCAAGAGAAGCCAATTTGGTTCTGTCCGTACAGACTTGCTCCACAAGCTACCATCTTGACCTATCTTACCTTACAAGGCAAGAAAGGAGTTTGGGGGACTGAATATGGACGTTAGGAACCTCTGAGAAGCCAAGGAAACTTGTTTGAATTTAAATAAGAGAGGCTGGTTTAAAGTAGACAAGAAGAAGTCACATGGGTTGCTTTGGAGAAGCTGTACCTGTCACTTTCACTCAAGCAGGCTGTGCCAACCTCTCTCCTGTCCCTTTCTCCTCAACTGGTCGTGCCTCCCCTTGTCCATATCCTCTTGGCCTCTTCCATTTCTCCATTATATTAGTTGTTTAGTCATTCTCTGATTTAGTAATTGTTTATTGTAAGTGATAGTCTATTTAAAGACCTTCACCTTCTCTTGTAACATCTACCAGAATCAATAGACAAGTTTCTCTCTCTAAACTCGTGGCTCTCTCTCTCTTGCTTGTGTCTAAACAATATTCACAATGTAAGGAGTTAAGTATTGTGGTTTAGAGGCTGCCTTAGCTCTTTCTCTCTTAAGGCAGCCTAATACTTGTCAAACTCACTCTAAACTCTTCTTTATCTACTGTCTTAAACTCTAGCTTACTGATTCTAAATCCCATTCATCCAAGTACACAAACTCTAAGTGTTGTGTTACTTCTCAAGGATTAGATTCATACTAGAGAGTTTCTGCTTCATAAAACCAGTTTACTGTCTAGCATTCTTGGTTATATAGTAAGCTGTGTATGAGGATTCAATCACAAGTTGGTTGTCTCTTCCTTTGAATGGTGAGTTCCTGTTGTATGGTTGAAGAGGATTCAGTTACAAGTTAACTGAAGACTCTCTTGACATGAGACAAACACTCATGAATTCCAACAAACTTGAGGGTGATTATCCACTGATTTATGAGTCAAAATCAAGCTTCTTACATCGTGATTCATTCTGGTTTGATTAGAATCAAGAAGAAATTGCCAAATCTCCAAACATGGTAAACTGGAATCACTTCGGTTAAAAGTGGGATAATTTCTTCATCATAACTCCTATGATATTGATTCAACTTCAGGGTGATTATCCACTGATTTATGAGTCCAAATCAAGCTTCTTACATCGTGATTCATTCTGGTTTGATTAGAATCAAGAAAAAATTGCAACATCTCCAAACAGGTAAATTGGAATCACTTCGGTTAAAAGTGGGATAACTTCTTCATCATATTCCTATGATATTGATTCAACTTTAGGGTGATTATCCACTGATTTATGAGTCCAAATCAAGCTTCTTATATCGTGATTCATTCTGGTTTGATTAGAATCAAGAAGAAATTGCAAAATCTCCAAACAGGGTAAACTGGAATCACGTTGGTTAAAAGTGGGATAACTTATTCTTCACACTCCTATGATATTGATTCCATTTCAGGGTGTTTATCCACTGATTTATGAGTCCAAATCAAGCTTCTTACATCGTGATTCATTCTGGTTTGATTAGAATAAAGAAGAAAATGCCAAATCTCCAAATAGGGTAAACTGAAATCACTTCTGTTAAAGGTGAGATAACTTATTCATCATAACTCCTATGATATTGATTCAACTTCAGGGTGATTATCCACTGATTTATGAGTTCAAATCAAGCTTCTTACATCGTGATTCATTCTGGTTTGATTAGAATCAAGAAGAAAATGGAAAATCTCCAAACAGGATAAATTGGAATCACTTCGGTTAAAATGGGATAACTTCTTCATCATAACTCCTATCATATTGATTCAGCTTGAGGGTGATTATCCACTGATTTATGAGTCCAAATCAAGCTTCTTACATCGTGATTCATTCTGGTTTGATTAGAATCAAGAAGAAATTGCAACATCTCCAAACAGGATAAACTGGAATCACTTCGGTTAAAAGTGGGATAACTTCTTTATCATAACTCCTATCATATTGATTCAGCTTCAGGGTGATTATCCACTGATTTATGAGTCCAAATCAAGCTTCTTACATCGTGATTCATTCTGGTTTGATTAGAATCAAGAAGAAATTGCAAAATCTCCAAACAAGATAAACTGTAATCACTTCGGTTAAAAGTGGGATAACTTCTTCATCATAACTCCTATGATATTAATTCAACTTCAGGGTAATTATCCACTAATTTATAAGTCTGAAGCAAGCTTTTCACATCGTGATTCATTCTGGTTTGATTAGAATCAAGAAGAAAATGCAAATCTCCAAACATGATAAATTAGAATCACTTCGGTTAAAAGTGGGATAACTAACTTCAGGTGATTATCCACTGATTTATGAGTCCAAATCCAAGCTTCTTACATCGTGATTAATTCTGGTTTGATTAGAATCAAGAAAAAATTACAACATCTCCAAACAGGGTAAACTGGAATCACTTCGGTTAAAAGTGGGATAACTTCTTCATCATATTCCTATGATATTGATTCAACTTTAGGGTGATTATCCACTGATTTATGAGTCCAAATCAGCTTCTTATATCGTGATTCATTCTGGTTTGATTAGAATCAAGAAGAAATTGCAAAATCTCCAAACAGGGTAAACTGGAATCACGTTGGTTAAAAGTGGGATAACTTATTCTTCACAACTCCTATGATATTGATTCCATTTCAGGGTGTTTATCCACTGATTTATGAGTCCAAATCAAGCTTCTTACATCGTGATTCATTCTGGTTTGATTAGAATAAGAAGAAAATGCCAAATCTCCAAAGAGGGTAAACTGAAATCACTTCTGTTAAAGGTGGGATAACTTCTTCATCATAACTCCTATGATATTGATTCAACTTCAGGGTGATTATCCACTGATTTATGAGTTCAAATCAAGCTTCTTACATCGTGATTCATTCTGGTTTGATTAGAATCAAGAAGAAAATAGAAAATCTCCAAACAGGATAAATTGGAATCACTTCGGTTAAAAATGGATAACTTCTTCATCATAACTCCTATCATATTGATTCAACTTCAGGGTGATTATCCACTGATTTATGAGTCCAAATCAAGCTTCTTACATCGTGATTCATTCTGGTTTGATTAGAATCAAGAAGAAAATGCAAAATCTCTAAACAGGATAAACTGTAATCACTTAGGTTAAAAGTGGGATAACTTCTTCATCATAACTCCTATGATATTAATTCAACTTCAGGGTAATTATCCACTGATTTATAAGTCTGAAGCAAGCTTTTCACATCGTGATTCATTCTGGTTTGATTAGAATCAAGAAGAAAATGCAAATCTCCAAACATGATAAATTAGAATCACTTCGGTTAAAAGTGGGATAACTAACTTCAGGGTCATCCACTGATTTATGAGTCCAAATCAAGCTTCTTACATTGTGATTCATTCTGGTTTGATTAGAATCAAGAAGAAATTGCAATATCTCCAAACAGGGTAAACTGGAATCACTTCGGTTAAAAGTGGAATAACTTCTTCATCATATTCCTATGATATTGATTCAACTTTAGGGTGATTATCCACTGATTTATGAGTCCAAATCAAGCTTCTTATAACGTGATTCATTCTGGTTTGATTAGAATCAAGAAGAAATTGCAAAATCTCCAAACATGGTAAACTGGAATCACGTTGGTTAAAAGTGGGATAATTTATTCTTCACAACTCCTATGATATTGATTCCATTTCAGGGTGTTATCCACTGATTTTTGAGTCCAAATCAAGCTTCTTACATCGTGATTCATTCTGGTTTGATTAGAATAAAGAACAAAATGCCAAATCTCCAAATAGGGTACACTGAAATCACTTATGTTAAAGGTGAGATAACTTATTCATCATAACTCCTATGATATTGATTCAACTTCAGGGTGATTATCCACTGATTTATGAGTTCAAATCAAGCTTCTTACATCGTGATTCATTCTGGTTTGATTAGAATCAAGAAGAAATTGCAACATCTCCAAACAGGATAAACTGGAATCACTTCGGTTAAAAATGGGATAACTTCTTCATCATAACTCCTATCATATTGATTCAGCTTCAGGGTGATTATCCACTGATTTATGAGTCCAAATCAAGCTTCTTACATCGTGATTCATTCTGTTTGATTAGAATCAAGAAGAAATTGCAAAATCTCCAAACAAGATAAACTGTAATCACTTCGGTTAAAAGTGGGATAACTTCTTCATCATGACTCCTATGATATTAATTCAACTTCAGGGTAATTATCCACTGATTTATAAGTCTGAAGCAAGCTTTTCACATCGTGATTCATTCTGGTTTGATTAGAATCAAGAAGAAAATGCAAAATCTCCAAATAGGGTAAACTAATATCACTTCGGTTAAAGGTGAGATAACTTCTTCAGCATAACTCCTATGATATTGATTCAACTTCAGGGTGATTATCCACTTATTTATGAGTCCAAATCAAGATTCATACATATTGATTCATTCTGGTTTGATTAGAATCAAGAAGAAATTGCGAAATCTCCAAACAGGGTAAATTTTAATCACTTCGGTTAAAAATGGAATAACTTCTTCATCTTAACTCCTATGATATTAATTCAACTTCAGGGTGATTATCCACTGATTTATAAGTCCAAATCAAGCTTCTTACATCGTGATCATTCTGGTTTGATTAGAATGAAGAAGAAAATGCAAAATCTCCATACAGGGTAAATTGGAATCACTTCGGTTAAAAGTGGGATAACTTCTTCATCATAACTCCTATGATATTGGTTCAACTTGAGGGTGATTATCCACTGATTTATGAGTCCAAATCAAGCTTCTTACATCGTGATTCATTCTGGTTTGATTAGAATCAAGAAGAAATTGCAACATCTCCAAACAGGATAAACTGGAATCACTTCGGTTAAAAGTGGGATAACTTCTTCATCATAACTCCTATCATATTGATTCAGCTTCAGGGTGATTATCCACTGATTTATAAGTCCAAATCAAGCTTCTTACATCGTGATTCATTCTTGTTTGATTAGAATCAAGAAGAAATTGCAAAATCTCCAAACAAGATAAACTGTAATCACTTCGGTTAAAAGTGGGATAACTTCTTCATCATAACTCCTATGATATTAATTCAACTTCAGGGTAATTATCCACTGATTTATAAGTCTGAAGCAAGCTTTTCACATCGTGATTCATTCTGGTTTGATTAGAATCAAGAAGAAAATGCAAAAATCTCCAAACATGATAAATTAGAATCACTTCGGTTAAAAGTGGGATAACTAACTTCAGGGTGCATTTCCACTGATTTATGAGTCCAAATCAAGCTTCTTACATCGTGATTAATTCTGGTTTGATTAGAATAAAGAAAAAATTGAAACATCTCCAAACAGGGTAAACTGGAATCACTTCGGTTAAAAGTGGGATAACTTCTTCATCATATTCCTATGATATTGATTCAACTTTAGGGTGATTATCCACTGATTTATGAGTCCAAATCAAGCTTCTTATATCGTGATTCATTCTGGTTTGATTAGAATCAAGAAGAAATTACAAAATCTCCAAACAGGGTAAACTGGAATCACGTTGGTTAAAAGTGGGATAACTTATTCTTCACAACTCCTATGATATTGATTCCATTTCAGGGTGTTTATCCACTGATTTATGAGTCCAAATCAAGCTTCTTACATCGTGATTCA